>PVIH01007525.1:0-46448 GCA_004025045.1 Sigmodon hispidus
GCCTGTGAATTTTAGAATATCATTTTTTCTTACTGCCGAGTAGTATTCCATTGTGTAGATGTACCACAGTTTGTTAATCCATTCTTCAGTTGAGGGACATCTAGGTTGTTTCCAGGTTCTTGCTATTACAAATAATGCTGCTATGAACATAGTTGAGCTAATACCTTTGGAGTGTGAATGTGCCTCTTTAGGGTATACATCAGAAGTGGTATTGCTGGGTCCTTGGGGAGATTGATTCTCAATTTTCTGAGAAATCGCCATACTGCATTCCAAAGTGGTAGATAGATAGATATTAGTTTGTTAATATGATGGATAACATTTACAGTTTTTCGTATGTTGAACCAGCCCTGCATTTCTGGGATGAAACCTACTTGGTCATGGTGGATGATATCTTTTATGCATTGTTGTATATGGTTTGCCAAATTTTTGTTGAGAATTTTCGCATCAATATTCATGAGGGAAATTGGTCTGCAATTCTCCTTCTTTGTTGTGTCTTTGAGTGGCTTGGGTATTAAGGTGATTGTGGCCTCATAAAAGGAATTTGGCAATATTCCTTCAGTTTCTACTGTGTGAAATAGTTTGAGGAGTAACGGTAGTAATTCTTCTTTGAATGTCTGGTAGAATTCGGCACTGAGACCATCTGGACCAGGGCTTTTATTTTTGGGGAGGTTTTTAATGACAGCTTCAATTTCCTTAAGGGTTATAGGCCTATTTAGGTAATTAATCTGGTCTTCATTTAATTTTGGAAGATGGTGCCTGTCCAGAAAGCTGTCCATTTCTTCTAAGTTTTCCTCTATAGCTTCATGACCTGAACATAACAATGAAAAGGGAATAGTAGAAAAATACCTTAAAAATAGCTTTATGAAACTAATAGAAGCCTTAAAAGAGGATATAAAAAAACTCTCTTGAAGAAATAGAAGAAAATACAAACAGAAAATTAGAAGAGATAAACAAAGCCCTGAAAGAAAATAAAGAAAACCAAGAAAAAGAAAACAAACAGGTAAAAGAAATTTGCCAAGAATTAAAAACAGAAATAGAAGCAATAAAGAAGGCACAAACCAAGACAAAGCTAGAAATAGAAAACTGGAACAAACGACCCAGAACTACAGATTCAAGCATAACCAACAGAATCCAAGAGACGGAAGAGAGAATTTCTGGGGTGGAAGACTCAATAGTCATAATAGATAGATTAGTCAAAGAAAACACTAAAACCAAAAAAGTCATAACATAAAATGTCCAGGAAATTTAGGACACCATGAAAGACCAAACCTGAGAATAATTGGAATAGAAAAAGGAGAATAGCAGCTCAAAGGCACAGAAAATATATTCAATAAAATTATAGAAGAAAACTTTCTTACCCTAAAGAAGGAAATTCCTATAAAAATACAGGAAGCCTACAGAACAACAAACAGATTAGACCCACAAAAAAAGACTGCTCGCCATATAATAATCAAGCCTCTAAATCTACAGAATAGAGAAAAAGATACTAAAATCTGCAAAGGAAAAAGGTCAAATCACCTATAAAAGGAGACTCATCAGAGTAACACCTGACTATTCAATGGAAACAATGAAAGCAAGAAGGTCGTGGTCAGACATTATACAGACACTAAAAATGCATGGATGCCTACCTAAAATACTATACCCAGCAAAATTGTCAATCAACATAAGTGGAGTAAACAAGCTATTTCATGCCATAACCAGATTTAAACAATTCCTAACCACAAACCCCATCCTGCAAAAAGCCCTAGAGGGAAACTCCAATCTAAGGAAACCAGAAACACCCATGTAACCACAGACAATTCATAAGCCCACAGAAGAAACCCTCACCACCCCCCAATAAAAAAGAAAATGCAAGCTACTACCAAAAATGTTGAGAAATATTGATCATTGGACATTAATATCCTTTAATATCAGTGGACTCAACTCACCTAAGAAAATACACACCCTAACACAATGGATACAAACACCAAAACCATCTTCTGCTGCATATAAGAAATGCACCTCAACTTTAAAGACAGACACAGGCTCAGAGTAAAGGGAAAAGACTTTTCAATCAAATGGCCCTAAAAAACAATGGTGTCACTATTCTAATATCTAACAAAATAGACTTTAACTAAAAATCAATAAAAAGAGAACAGGAAGGTCACTACTTATTCATCTCATAAAAGATTCACCATGATAAAATCTCAATCCTGAATATCTATACCCCCCAAAACAAGGGCACATATATATGTAAAAGAAACAATTTTAAAGCTTAAACCCCATATCAAACATCACACACTAATAGTGGGAGACCTAAATACCCCACTTTCACCCTTGAATAGGTCAACCAGACAGAAACTCAACAGAGAAATAGAGATCTAGCAGAAGTTATGACTCAAATGGACTTAGGAGATATACACTGAACCCTTCACTCAAACAAAAAGGAATATACAATTTCTCAGCACCCCATGGAACTTTCTCTAAAATTGACCAAATACTATGTCATAAAGCAAATATCAACAGGTGCCAAAAAATGTGCATGATACCTTGTACCATTTCAGATCACCAAGGTCTAAAGTTAAGAGTTCAACAAAATCAAGAATCACAGAAAGCCTACCAGCTCAAGTAACTAAACATCATTCAACTGAACCACTTCTGGGTCAAGGAAGAAACTAAGAAAGAAATCAAAGACATCCTAGAATTCAATGAAAATGAATCCACAACATACCCCAACTTACGGAATACAATGAAAGCAGTCTTAAGTGGAAAATTCATAGCACTATATGCCTAGATGAAAAGAACAGAGAAATCCTACACAAGAGAACTATCAGCACAGCTGAGGGCCCTAGAACAATTAGAAGAAAACACACCTAGAAGGCCTAGAAGGCAGGAAATAATCAAGCTTAGAGCCGAAATCAACACAATTGAAACAAAAGAACAATACAGAAAATCAATGAATCAAAGAGTTGGTTCTTTGAGAAAGTTAACAAGATAGATAAACCTTATCCAAACTGACCAAAAAAGCAGAGAAAGAGTATCCAAATCAACAAAATCAGAAGCAAAAAGAGGGACATAACAATAGACCCTCATGAAATCCAGAGAATTATCAGGTCACATTTTGAAAATCTATTCTCCACAAAAATGGAGAACTGAGAAAAATGAACAGCTTTCTGGACTGGTACCATTTACCAAAATTAAATCAAGACCAGATTAAGACCTAAACAGTCCTATAACAACAATGGAAATTGAAGCTGTCATTAAATGTCTTCCAAAGAAAAAAGCCCAGGCCCAGATGGTTTCAGTACATAGTTCTAGTTCTACCAGATATTTAAAGAGGAGCTAATACCAATACTCCTCATACAGTAGAAACCAAAGGAACATTGCCATACACTTTTTATGCGGCCACAATAACCCTGATACCCAAGCCACTCAAAGACACAACAAAGAAAGAGAATTACAGATCAATTTCTCTCATGAACATTGATGCAAAAATTCTCAACAAAATTCTGACAAACTGTATACAACATAAAAAATATCATCCACCAAGATCAAATAGGCTTCATTCCAGAAATGCAGGGATGGTTCAACATAAGAAAAACTGTAAAAGTTATCCATCATATAAACAAACTGAAGGAAAAAAAAACACATAATTTCTTAGATGCTGAAAAAGTCTTTGACAAAATCCAACAAGCTTTCATGATAAAAGTACTGGAGAGAGCAAGAATGCAGGGAAAATACCTAAATATAATGAAGGCAATTTACAAAAAGTCGATGGTCAACATCAAACTAAATGAAGAAAAACTCAAAGAAATCCCCTAAAATCAAGAACTAGACAAGGCTGTCTCCTCTCCCCTTATCTATTCAGCATAGTTTTCGAGGTTTTAGCTAAAACAATAAGACAGTGAAAGGAGATTAAGGGGATACAAATTGTAAAAGAAGAAGTGAAACTATCTCTACTTGCAGAAAATATGATTGTACACATAAGTGATCCACAAAATTCCACCAGGGAACATCTACAGCTGATAAACACCTTCAGCAATGCAGCAGGACACAAGATTAACTCTTAATAAATCTTAATTAATTAATTAATTAATTAAGAAATCAGTAACCCTTCTATACACTAAAGATAAAAGGGCTGAAAAAGAAATAAGGGAAACATCACTCTTTATAATAGCTGCAAGTAGCATTAATTACCTTGGAGTAACTATAACCAAAGAAGTAACAGATGTTTTGACATTAAACCACACACCTATGAACACTTGATTTTTGACAAAGAAGCCAAATATACTCAATGAAAAAAAGATAGAGTCTTCAACAAATGGTGTTGGCATAACTGGATGGTAGTGTACAGAAAAATGAAGATACATCCAAACCTATCACATTGCACAAAACTTAAATCCAAGTGGATCAAAGACCTCAACATAAGCCCAGCTACACTAAACTTGATGGAAAGAAAATTAGAAATACCCTCCAACACATTGGCACAGGTGAACACTTCCTAAATATAACACCAGTGGCATAGACACTAAGAACAACAATCAGTAAGTGGGACCTCCTGGTACTGAGAAGCTTCTGTAAGGCCAAGAACACTGTCAATAAGACAAATCGACAGCTTACAGAATGGGAAAAGATTTTTACCAACCCTACAATTGACAGAAGATTGATCTCTAACATATATAGGGAACTCAAAAAGCTAGATCCCAAAACACTTAAAAACTCAATTTAAAAAATGAAAGTCAGAACTAAAAAGGGACTTCTCAGCAGAAGAATTAAAAATGGCTGAAAGGCCCTTGAAAAAGTGCTAGACATGTTTATTCATCAGAGAAGTACAAATCAAAACAACTTTGAGATACCACCTTACACCTGTCAGAATGGCCAAGATTAAAAACACAGATGACAGTCTATGCTGGAGAGGATATGGAGCAGGGGGAGCACTCCTCCATTGTTGGTAGGAGTGTAAACTTGTTCAACCACTTTGGAATGCAGTATGATGGTTTCTCAAAAAACTGGGAATCAATCTTCCCAAGGACCTAGGAATACCACTCCTAGGCATATACCCTAAAAACGCACATTCAAACCCCCCAAAACTAGCTCACTTATGTTCATAGCAACATTATTTGTAATAGCAAGAACGTGGAAATAACCTAGATGCCCCTCAACTGAGGAATGGATTAACAAGCTGTGGTACATCTACTTAATGGAGTACTACTCAGCAGTAAGAAAAAATGATACTCCAAAATTTGTAGGCAAATGGATGGATTTGGAGAATATCATCCTGCTCGAGGTATCACAATCCCAGAAAGATAAGCAGGGGATGTACTCACTCATTAGTGGACTTAGAAAAACACAATATAAAAAGAGAGAGATGTCAGTGTACACAAAAACTCAAGGCTAGAACATAGCTAAGTGTCACAGTGCCTCACTTCTGCATTGATGGCTTCTGGCAGAGGGGTGGGTAAGGAAAGACTTGTTTTCCTTAAGGGTCTGACCATGGGGAGATAAATTGTGCTCCAGTAAGCAAATGAGCAGCATGGATGGGCGGTTTTGTAAATGGGGAGATCATAAGAGTGGGCATAATACTGAGAGGTCTGATATCTGAGTTTGATTGGGCGTATGATATAAAAATACCAAATAATAAATATATATGAAAAAATGCACATTCATATTCCAAAGACACTAGCTCAACTATGTTCATAGAAGCATTATTCACTAATATCAAGAACCTGGAAACAACCTAAATGCTCCTCAACCAAAGAAGGGATTAACAAACTATGGTATATTTACACAATGGAGTACTACTCAGCAGTGAGAAAAATACAATATTTTAAAATTTACAGGAAATGGATGGATTTGGAGAATATCATTCTGAGCGAGGTATCACAAACCTAGAAAGATAAGCAGGGGATGTACTTACTCATTAGTGGACTTTAAACAAAAAACTAAGCATGTCCAAGCTGCAAACCACAACTACTGAACAGCTTGGGATCAGAAACATCTTGAACTGACTCTTTGGATCCCACTCCACCAAGAGGAACACCAGAATCAGTATTAAAGTTGGTGGGGAGAAAACTGGATTTGCCAAGAGTGGTGCTGAACTAAGCAATATGGGAATCTTGGGACCTTGGGACCGCCTGCCCATGGCAGGGATGGGGAGATGTGGAGAAGAGAGAATGACCTGATGTGATGGGAGGGGGAAGGGACCTTGAATAAAGATATACAAGGATAGAAAATGTGACTTCTTTATTCATAATAATAATATTCCGGGAAGGCGGAGGGCGGAGGCCAGCGCCATCTTTAAGGCGCGGCTGCACGCAGCTCTCTACATAAAAGTTTTCTCTTTTTTTAACCACCTTTTAACCTAAGACAGGACATAAATAATGAAGCTCATGTGCCAAAGACAGGTAAAACTAGATGGTTGAAAAATGTGACCTAAGACTTATACAGTCATCTGAGGGGTCCACGGGACCTTTATATAATAATAAGAGGAAATTTGTGGGAGCCCACAATGACTCCAGTTTATGGCTTGTTTCCATCTTGACTCAAAATCAGAGTCTTAGAATTTGTTTTGGTCCACAAGACTATAAAACAGGATGTTTCGTTAAAGGCCTGGTTACCAGAGATATCTTACTCATCAAAGCCCAATAACAGGACGTTTTGCCATAGGGTGTGATTACCAGATGTTTTGAGAATTAAGGAGGTGTTGATGCTTTTCTGTGCCTTGAATCATGGTTTGCTTTTTATTTATTTTCCAGCCTTACCCTTATATAAATGTATCCCCAGAAATTAACTCTGTGCTGCTATGGAATTAACTGAGAGCCTTCAGGACTCTTTTTCTGTCTACATCTATTCTTCTCTCTCTAATGTTTCTCAATCCTCACTTCCCTAAGGTCAAATGGGTGGGTGGAAACCAACATATCTACTCCTTCTTCCTGCATATCGCATATATGTATCATTCTTTCAATTTCCATATTGTGTTAATTCCCCTCACCCCATATTCTTTAGTCTCCACCATTCTCCCACCCAGCTCTTTGCTAAAGCCATTTAAATTTCACTAGTTCATCTGCCACTATTTCCATCCTATGCTATTTGCATCCTATGGAGCAAGCCTTAAATCCAATCAAAAGGTAGTTTAGTCACCCCTATAGTAAATGTTCTTCTAGTGCATCAGTGGGCATATCTTGCCTAACAGGTATATATTGCAGCATCAAGTTTCTAGGGTTTGGTGAGACTACTGATGTTTTTTCTTTCTTAGGAGCCAGCATAGAACCGAAGTTTAATTGGCAAGAGGAATAGATCCTGCCATGTTTGAGACAGTTTTCTCTATGTCCTGCAGCCAAAGTGTGCATTCTCTTCATGAATGGAGTTTCAGGAATTTTTAAATGCATGGAACAACCAAAGTTTCTTTTTACTTTAGCAATAGAATGGTATAGTGATGATGTTCATGAGAAACCTTTGTGTCTTCTATGACTAATGATGTTTATAAATATTTAAGGATTATGAAATTGATGATAAAAATGGAATTCATTTGCATTGAGAGGAAAGCAAACATGGTGACGGCTGTAAGTGATTTAAATAAACCACACCGTGTTTTATTTCCACTCTTCAGGTATGTGAGAAGAATTTATGTTTAGTTACTCTATAATGCAATAGGATTCCTTTCTGCACCTAGATAAATGATGGATTGCTTTATCACTTCTTCCAAAGACAAACTAAATGACACATAAGACATTTGGAGATTATTTTTTACATTCTCAAAGGAGACATTATGCCAGGTTGGAATTTCAGATAGTACATCATCAGGAAACATCTGGGACAACAGCCTTAATATTTGATATTTGATTTTATTTAAACTCCTATATACCCAACACACACACACACACACACATGCACACACAAACATACACACACACACCCTTAACAACCATGTTTAATTTTTTTGTTGTAGTCATATTTTCTAAATTAACCACTTTGTCTAGAGCATGAAACTACAGATTATGGACATGCCAATGTCCTGAATAGCTCAAGTAGACAAAACTTTTGCATTTTTTTAAAAAAATTATTTGTTTGTTTTTATTTTATGTGAATTGGTGTTTTGCCTTCATGTATAACTGTGTAAGGGTATCAGATCTTGGAATTACAGACAGTTGTTAACTGCCATGTAGATGCTGGGAATCGAACTCAGGTCCTCTGGAAGAACAGTCAGTGCTCTTAACCGCTGAGCCATCTCTCCATCCCGATTTTTGCATTCTTAAATTGAATCTGATATGCTATAGTAACATGATTAAGATACTCATCAGCATTTTGATGCCTCTCAATGAACGTAACATTTATTGGTAAAGCTAACCAAAGCATATTTTGTTTTTCATGGTAGTTTTAGCAGGAATAGTTTTAGTATAACAACTTGCCTATTATAAAAATCTTCATAGATCAAATGTCTTACTGGAATTATAAAGTATAGCCTTTTATTATTATTTTATTGTATTTCTGTCAATCTTACTTTCAATAACTTATTTTGTTAGCTCTTCTCATGTGTGTATCTCATCTTCAATGGTTTTACATCTTAAAAAACACAATTACATTCAGTTTCATTTGTTTCTGTTTAAAATGTTTTATTTTATGTGTATAAATGTTTTGACTGCATGTATACCTATGACCCACATATGTAACCTGGGCCCACAGATTTAGCAAAGGGCTTTGTTATAAATGTATACCATTGTTATAAATAGTTATGGACAGCCACATAAGTGCTTGGAATTGAATCCAGGTCTGTTTCCAGCTCTCATTTTTTTATTTTTTTTTTAACTATACTCTGTAGATTTTTTTAAACTACAATTTCTTTAAGAGATTTGTTGTTGTTAGTACTGTTGTTGTTGTTGGTGGTGGTGGTGGTGTGTGTGTGTGTTTGTGTGTGTGTGTGGTTATGCATGTGAATTCATGTGTACGTGTTTTGCATAGATGCATGTAAGTTTACCATGAGTGTCCAGTTCCCACAGAGACCAGAAATATGTAATAGCATTCTCTATTCTCTCTCTCCCTCTCTCTCTCTCTCTCTCTCTCTCTCTCTCGGGCATGGACCTCAAGTTCATGGATAGATTAGGGGTTGATGGAGATGAGACTAGAAAAAATCATGTGAAGATAGAGATGGAAAAAGAGAACTGGGAGAAACAACTGAAAAAGAAATTAAAATATTGCAAGAAATTCCTGTACAATGTTTCTCCCTGAGGAGACATAATTCTGTTTGTGTGATTCTTAAGGGGCCATTTGTTGATAGAACTTTAAATATGTTTACTTCATTCAATTATTTATTTTACATGAATACTATTTTTAGCGCCTTTAAAGCAAGTTTAGGAAGTAAAGCAATAGTTTGTAGCCATATTATTTACAAGACACCATATATAAACTATCTTACCTTCTGCTAAGATACTCAGTAGAACCACTGTAATCAAACAGACCAATCCCAGAGACATCATTGATCTGAATATATCTGTAAATAAAACTTAAAATATAAATTGTCCTGCATATTTGCTAATATTTATTTCAGTACTAATAATTTAAGAATGGTTACATGTTAGCAAAAAATAGGGGAAACAGTTATAGCTATACTAAAAATCTTTAATTCTAGATAAAATACTTCATATATTAGTAATATAGTTTTTTTTTAGGCATTTTACAACAAGTCAGCACTTGGGTGGGTTTCTAGTCCTTGTCATATATGTACTCTGTCTCTAGTAATGCTGTTTTTGGCTTTTGTCCTCCACAATGACAGACACAACACTGAAACTCCCCTGTCTTCTCTGTCCCCACAGCTTTTCTTAAAATAAGATTTACTCTGAGGGATAAAATAGACAATCATAGAAAAATAAATACCATTTCTGTAGTCTAGGAGTAGCCAAGATCTTCTGTGCTCTCTTAAAATTCACTGGCCTTTGTTCACTGATTATTATTGTGGTGTTCCTGCTTGCTTTTCTGTGATAGAGTAAGTAACTTAAAATGTTAACGGTCCTGAAATATTTTTCAGAGTAACTCTTGATAAGCTATTACCACTGTATGGGAAAATCTTTGACATCAAAGGTGCTCTAATGTTTTATTAACACTTTTTTCACTTTACTGACATTCTGTTATGAAGCCAGGTGGTCCTCTACAAGAGCACCAAGTAGCCTCCCTTTATTATTGTCTTATACATTTTTCTCAAGATATTCATGAAAAATGGAGAAGATAATAATATAACCTGATAGTCCTATAATCTATGTAAATCATTTATATTTCCTCTGGAACATTTAACCCCAAAATGAAAAAAAAAAAAAACCATGGCATTGTCAATTAAATATGCCAATAAAATCAAGGTTCTTGAGTGATCTAGGGTATTAGCTGCTTATTTTGGAAAGTCATTCTTAGTGTTACACCGTCTCCCCTTTGGCTATCTCAGCATCCTTCCTATGGCATGTCTTCATGCTTTTTTTTAAATTTCCTTTTCTCCCTTTACCTGTGGTTTTGTTTTGTTTTGTTTTGTTTTCAGTCTTATATCTTCATGACTGAGAGTCTTAGGTCTAAAATTCAATTTTCATCTTTACCTCACTTATTTTTGTTTGTCATTGTGCTCTGATTCTTTAGGGATGTGACTTAAGTCATGTTTTACTTTCTATTTCATTATCATTTTAATTTCACTATCTAGTATTAATGTAGGGGGATTATGTTACAGTATAAATAATTGTCATGCCTGTTAGTTTAATAAAAAGCTGATTGGCCAAAAGGCAGACAGGAAGTGTGGATGGGACTACCAGACTAAGAAAACTCTGGGAACAGGAAGAGCAGAGCAGAGAAGCCAGAGAGACACCACGAGGAGACACCATGATAAGATGTCAGCAGATGCAGAGGAAAGAAGTTGAAATGCTACTCTAAGAAAAGGTACTGAGCGACATGGCTAAACAAGATGGATAAACAAGTCATGGGTTAGTTTAAGAGGAAGGCTAACCGGAAGGGACTGGGAGGTGGAAGAGAGAGAGAATAAAGGGATACATGAGAGCGGAAGATGTTTTAAAAAAAATAAAAATATGTTTATTTAATAAATAAATCAACATAAAGAAAGAAAGAAAAGAAAAGAATGATAAAAGAGTAAAGAGTTAGCAAGTTATATGCCTGGGCCCTAGGTTAATCAGCATAAAATTAATGTAAGTGTCTGTGTGTTACTGTGGGACTGGGGATCTGAGGGACTAGACCACAGGCCAGACAAGCCAAAACTTCATGAGACACATTATCACTTTTATTTTTGTTTTATATAATTTTCTATTTGTAAGTGATTGCTCACAAATCTTTACATTATATTCTATTTAAAATTGCTGCGATGTCATTATTATTATTTATTTTTTTAGTTCTTGCTCCTCTGCCTTCTCTTCCCTCCATTGATTCCTCCCTTCACTCATCTTTCCATTTGGCCTTCTTCTCTTTCTCCTTGCTTCTTTTTCTTTCTTACTTCTTTTCAATTTTTATTTTTTTTTTTAATTTTGATTGTTGTTTCTGTAATTTGAACACCATATTTTTTTCTTGATTTTTTTATTTGGCTATTTCTTGACTTTTGTTATTTTTCTCATGTGGGGTTAGATGGGATGTGTTTCTGGCATTTCAATTAGCATTTTTACAATCTTGCCTTGCATCCTTCATCTCTGCTTTATTTTCTCTCTGATTTGCATAGAGGTTCAAGGCCTTTCTCTTATCTATATTGAGGAGACTACCTTTCAAGGAAGAAACATTTTAAACCAAGGTAGACTTGGAACAAGGCTTTGTATGCAATGTTTTAAGTACCACCTAAAAAGTCATGAGAGATAGCACTCACTAAAGTAGTGTATTATCAACTCCTCTTTGAGTCCTAAGGCGGTTTTGCAACTCCTGTTTTTAAGAGGCCAATGAGTGGGCACAAATTCACATGGACTGGTATAAATATATGCTATGGCTTTGCTCAATATCTTTTTAGAAGAAAAAGGAAAGATTTTTGTTTTGTCTTTAGTGGAGATTATTTTTTTCAAGGACACAACTGAATAATTTCCAAGTGCCAAATTCCAACAAGTGAGAGGTTGGATGAATACTACTAGAAGCATATAACTCTCACAGTTTTTATGACTCTACTTATTGAGATTGTCATAACAACCTGCTATATCTAAATTGCTTTAAAACAACAAAATTTTAAAAAAGCAGGTTTCAAGTAAAGTATTGTATAAACAATGTGCTATTTTACATATAACATTTAATATCAGATCAATAAGTGAACTTGAATAGCAGAAATCCTAAGTCTAAAGATAAAACCATAATTAGGTGTAGCATCTACTCACTATTAGATATTTGTTAAAAATGACTCACCTTAGTTTGCGATAGTTGGTAATATGTCTAGGACTGTGCAAGCTGAAAATAATGTGTGGCCGCCTGTAACCTTGATGGGGTTTTAGGCTGTGCTGATATTGTAACCTGGATATTCCAGGTTTTTATATTCAGAGAGTAGAGTTCAGCTTCTCTACATTAAATTTTTCAGTACTCTCCATTTCACTTCCAAGTATGTGCCATTTCAAGTTAAATTCAAAGCTGTAATTAGCTAAGAATCATACTAATGCAATTTTAGAAAAACAAAGGCTGCTTCAGTGCAAACTATGTTCAAGATAATTATAGCTTAATGTTTTGGTCACTAGTGAATCTTAAAACTGTTTTGTTGTGAATCATAACTGTTCATCAATTTAGCTGGAGCCAAGCTGCAGGAGCAGAGTTCCAGCATCAGAATGCTGAGAACCACCACACAAAGCTAATGTGCTAGGTCTTCTCTGAATTCTCTCGCTGTCTTAGTCACTGCTGTGGACAAGCATTGGAGTAGAGCTGCAATTCTCATCTGACACAAATGATGCCCATTAGACAGACTCACAGTAGTCAAAGTTAGATAGGACTGTGGGTAAGCTTTCATTCTCTCTGCCCTAGGTGTGGAATGCAGGAGGCCATGTGTTCCAGCATGGCACAAGTAACTCTCTCTGCATAGTAACCACTGTAAGTGAGGACATTCACTTTTGCTTTTAAGGTTACTTTGCTGTTTGAGTTTTGGAGCATCTGGAACATTAGGGTGTTCACTAAAACACATTGAGATGAGTTTTTTGTTTTGTTTTGTTTTGTTTTGTTTTTTAAAGAGCTGCTTCCCAGCAAGTACTGTTTCTGTAAAGTTTCACAGCCAGAAACATTGTCCTGCAGACAAATCCTTCATATGCTGTTTTTGTATTAACTCACCAGCAACTCAACTGAGACACTAAAATGAGGGGATTTTGATTAAAAATGCATGACTGAAAAGCTCCTCTATAAAACAATGTGGGGAATCTCTGCTCAGATTGTGAACAACGGGTGTGTCTTCACTGCAAGAGCCTGCTTAAATATTTACATCTCAATTAAAAGAGTAGAAACTCTGTAGTTACATTGTTTCCCATTTTTCTGTTTTATATTTTAGTGTGATAGCACAACTTATACGGATCAAAATTTGTCCCTTGAAGAATATTTCTCTTTTAATTCTTTATATGTTATTGTTTTCTGTAGTTGGTAATATTTTATATCAAATTGCTAGTGTGTGCAATGCTTTCTAGTGGAAGAATACAGCTTGAGTGCATGTGTGTGCATGTGCACACACACACACACACACACACACACACACACACACACACACCATCAAATGAAGATAGTATGTTGTTTTTGAGTATCTTTCCCTGAGGAGTTGGGAACAAATGTTTATTTCTTGTGACAGAGCACAAATGACAGAGCAAAGAAATGATTCCTTTACAGCCTAGATTAGTGAAGTAATGAGTTCATTGTAGTTACTTTCAGGAGTTTTACTGAGTAGTTGCAGTAATATAAACCATCATCAAAGAGCTCATCTGCTTCCCAAGTCACCTTATAGGATGTACATGCAGTATAACTGATTGGAGAGTTTCTTCTCCCTGGCTCATAAAAGGGAGAGGAGGGGCCTTGGGAATTGTAGGATTCCAGAGCTTCTTAAGCTCGATCTTCTTCTACCCACCCTCTTCTCTAATGCATTTCCTTCTTCCTCCTCTTTCTCCTTAGTTTTTATGACACTTGAAAGTAGCATGAAAATACATGTTTTCTTACTGTTTCAGTGTATTTTAGGCAAACAAATGTGTAATCCTTAAAGTTCAGAAATTAAGTTAGTAATGAACTGTGATGCAATACAACTAAAGGAATTAGTAGTGAATTTATTTCTATTATGCCCTTTAAACATTAATTCTGATTTATTATTGAGCATGTTTGTGGATATGATGTTGGGGAGGCCTGTGTAGTAATCAGAGGACAACTCTGTAAATAGAACTATCTCCTTCTATTATAATGTGGGTTCCTAGGATCAGAATTGGGAATTAGGCTTAAATGTCAAGCTCCTTTACTAACTGATCCACATTCCTAATCCTAACATACCCTAAAATCCATATTCACATTGTCCCTTTGACTCATCTCCACTTAATGCCTGTCAATAACAAGACAGAGTCTTTGAATAAAATAAACTACAGCCTTAAAAAGTATAATTTTCCAACATGAAAACAAAGACTATATGAAAACTAAACTATATTTAGTGTCTATGTATTCAAATAGATTTTTGTGAAAAAATAATTTTTTTATATATCTAAGTACAATGGTAAGAAATGTATGTGTTCTTACTACCTGCGTTTGTGAAAATTTCATATCAAATTATACTTTTTATCACAATATTAAGTGTACTATAACATTCCATTTTCCTCTGTCTAGTCACAAAACAAATATTTGTCTTCTCAGAAATAAAACTCTTTGATTTGCTTTGTGCCTTTCTCTATAAATGTGCTCAAATTTCATCCAGGAATTAAAGTGTCTTGTGTTTTAGAATGTTATTTTGTATTGCTCTGTGAATTATTTAAACAAATGAGTAAGGTGTCAAAATAAGCATGTGAAGAGTGCCAGATGGCCTGACTCATCATCTTTCATTTAATGCCTGTCAGTAACAAGAAAGATAATTTGAATAAAATAAATTATGCTCCTCTGAAAAAGAAAGGTGTCGAACATGAAATTATAGCTATGTCAGGGCTTACTGAACCAGAACTGCTGGTAGAGAAAAAAGTAATTTTGTTTATGTTTGTAACTGCTATGGTGAGAACACTAGGTATTTCCAGGTTTGGGGTAGAAATTCGTGTAAAATATCTCATAACAGCAAATATTAATTATCCAAAGCAGAGGATTTTGCTGTTTATAGAAAATATTTTGGGAGATATCATCTCAAATCATTGTGTTTTCCTACAAGTTCATTTCATATATTTGTTTTAATTATGTGAATTCCATCTATAATAAAGCACAAAGTTGTGAAATAATCCCTGACTCAGTAAAATACACTTCAAACAGACTTTTATGGCCTACAGAGATGTAAAACAGGTATCCTGGAGTTTTGGAGCAAGATTTCTTCACTATACTTTTTGCTCTGAAATTTGCTACTTAGAGACTGTGAATGTACCAATTTTATCTCTAGAGCACAGAAGCCTTTTTGCATAGTGCAGGATAAAGATTACTGACTGAGAGTTTATTGCATACATTTTTATTACACTCTGCAAATAAGCTACATATAACTGAATAAAGGCTCAGATGTTCTAGATTCCTTATTTTGAGAAAAATATGGGTCTGTAAATTTTATTTGAAAATGACTTGGTTATTCTTATATTAAACAAGTTGCTTAAGGTGAAAATATTTTGTCTGATAGAAAATAATGTAAAATTTAATGCAAACATACTGTACTCTCCAGTGACATACATAGAACTGAATGATGTTTACTGTTTATTAATGGGCCAATTAACACAATGGGGATATTAATTCTATGAACATAATCTACACATTAAGGGAAAGTCCTATCAAATTAATTGTTTTTCTTTTCTTTATTGGGAAATCAGTTTCTTATTTATTTTTTAAAAAGGTCTTTTTTCCCCCATGTATCCCCCTTCTCACCCATCCTTCCCTGTTCCCAATTCCTCTCAATCTGCCTTCAACCTCCCCTGACCCCATCTCTCTAACCCCTCCCGGAAAGGGCAGGAAGTCCCAAAGTGGATCAGCTCAGCATGACCCATCACTCCAGGCAGGTATGATTTTCTCATCCCAATATCAAGGCTGGGTTAGGCACTTCTCTGCAGGAGATGGATTCCAAGATGCCAGCTCATTTACAGGAACACAGTCTGATCCCACCCCTCCAGACTTTACATACTGCCCATGCTAATCAACAGTTGCCTATTCTTGGAGGACCTAGTTTATAGTGGGATTATGCTGGTATTGTAAATATTTGCCCTGCCTATGGGTTTAAAAAAAAAAAAAACTGATTTGCCACAGGCAAACAGGAAGTGTGGGCAGGGCTTTCAGGCTAAGAAAACTCAGAAACATCTCAGAGCAGACACAGAGAAGCTGAAATGCTGCTCTGAGAAAAGGTACCGAGCTGGGTTGACTTCAGATAAAGGAGCTAGCAAGTTATATGCCTGGGCCCTAGGCCAATCAGCATAAAAGTAATATAGACCTGTGTGTGATTATTTGGGGCAAAACAGGGCTGAGAGTAGGTCCGAATCTCTTTGGTCTAGGCTCAGAAATTCCAGGCCAGAAACTTTTACAACACTAGCTCTTTGTCATAAGGTTCCCTAGGGACTGTTCTTGCTTCAGTGTGCTCTCCAGAGCTCCAGGCAACCATCTCTGTGGGACTCTTCCTTATATTCCCTATCTCCTTGTTCATACAGACTCTTCTCCCCCAGCTATAAGGGGAGTTTAGCCCAATGCTCACTCATAGTTCTCTGCCTCCACCACCATTTATTATTGGGTGTAGGTTCTGTGATGACAAATAGGGTGGTTATTCATTTGATTATAGGGAAAGTCCTACTTAGGCATCCCCTCCATTATTGGTTTGGGACCTATCTAGGGATATCCTGTGATTTCGTGGGGTTTTTCCCTAGCACCCAGTCTCTTTCCAACCCTGCATTGGCTTCCTCTATCAAGATATCAATTTCTTTTATTCCCTCTTTGTTGTTCTTCTCAATCAGCCATCTCCTCTCATGATTTGTTCTCACCTCTCCTTGATCCCAATTTGCTAATGAGATCTTCTCTATTTTCTCTTCCTAGGAAAATCCCTGGATGTCTCACTTAAGTTCCTTCTGATACCAAGGTGTTCAAGGGATGTGGTTTGTAGCTTGGGTATTTGCTTTTTCTGTAAAATCCACTTATGAATGTGTACATCCCTTACCTATCTTTCTGGGCTTATGATACCTCACTTGAAAGGAAATTCTCCAAATCCATCCATTTGCCTGCAAATTTCAGGAGGTAATTCTTTTTTACTGCTCAATAATACTCCATTATATAGATGTACGCCACAACTTGTTAATCCATTCTTTAGGTGAGGGTCATCTAGGTTGTTTCTAGGTGCTTGCTATTACAAATAATGCTGCTATGAAAATAGCTGACTTAATGCCTTTGGGGTGTGAATGTGCATCCTTTGGGTATATGCCTTATAGTGGTATTGCTGAAACCTTGGGGATATTGATTCCCAGTTTTCTGAGGAACTGCCATACTGCATTCTTGAATGGCTGGACAAGTTTATACTCCCACCAACAATGGAGGAGTGTTCCCCTTTCTCTACATCCTCTCCAGCATAGATTATCATCTGGTTTTTTGTTGTTGTTGTTGTTTTTGTTTTATCTTAGCCATGCTGACAGGTGTAAGGTGGTATCTCAAGGTTGTTTTGATTTGCGTTTCTCTGATGTCTAAAGATGTTGAACAATTTTTAAAGTGCCTTTCAACCATTTGTATTTCTTTTGTTGAGAATTCCCTTTTTATCTCTGAACACCATTTTTTAATTGGGTTATTTAGGTTTGGGGGTTCTAGGTTTTTGAGTTCTATATATATTTTAGAGATCAGTCCTCTGTCACTTGTAGGGTTGGTGAAAATCTTTTCCCATTCTGTAGGCTGTTGTTTTGTCTTATTGACTGTGTCCTTTGCCTTACAAAAGCTTCATTGTTTCATGAGGTCACATTTACTAATTGTTGTTCTTAATGCCTGTGCTACTGGTTTTATATTTAGGAAATAGTTACCTACGCCAATGCATTGGAGGGTGTTTCCCACTTTCTTTTCTATCAAGTTCAGTGTATCTGGGTTTATTTGGAGGTTTTTTGATCCACTTGGATTTGAGTTTTGTACAGAGTGATAGGTTTAGATCTATTTGCATTCTTCTATATACTATTATCCAGTTATGCCAACACAATTTATTTAAAATACTATCTTTTTTCTACTGAATATTTTTGGCCTCTTTGTCAAAGATCAAGTGTTCATAGGTGGGTTAAAGTTGGAGTCTACGATTAGATTCTATTGATCCACTAGTCTGTTTTTATGCCAGTACCAGGCTGTTTTTATTACTGTAGCTCCATAGTAGAGCATGAAGTCAGGGATGCTGATGGCTCATGAGGTTCTTTTATTGAAGAGAATTGGCAATCCTGGCATTCCCGTTATTCCATATGAAGTTGAGTATTATTTGTTCAAGGTTTATAAAAAATTTTGTTGGGATTTTGATATGGATTACACTGAATCTGTAGAATGTCTTTAGTAAGACTGACATTTCTACTATGTTGATTCTGCCTATCCAGGAGCATGGGAGTTCTTTCTATCTTCTAATATTCTCTTCAATTTTTTTTCTTCAGTGATTTAATTTTTTTTTTTGTCAAGCATATCTGCTACTTTTTTGGTTAGAGTTATACTGAAATATTTAATTCTATTTGCAACTATTATAAAGAGTGAAATTAATGTTTCTAAAACATGATTTAAAGTTTACATAGCTATTAGTATGTGATCTATTTAGACAAGGGACAATGCATCATATTCCTAGTTCATCTGAAGAGAACAGGAGTTGAGCAACAGTGCCCTGTGTTTGTGAAAACATGTCATACAGGTGTCTGCTATACCTATAGCAGGCATGCTAAGAAGAGACAAGTTACACAGAAGGAAAAAACTGAATCCAAATCTATGCAGATGCCTAGTAAATTAAAAATATTACCGTAAGCAAGGAAATAAATCCATATTAGATTTGCTACAGATTAGTATAAGAAGTGAATCCTTAACATGAACCTGAAGCTCACTGCAAGACAAAGCATACTCTTGATTACAATATACTTTTTACTTACTGAAAGACATAAAAATGATTCATAATATTTGATACAGTAAAACTAATCAACAGTTACTATCTAGATCATATTAGAAAGTTCTGATTTAATATGCAAAATTACAAAGAAATATAAAAAGAATTCTCATAGATCTATTCAAAGAAGTTGTTCAATGCTTTTTTTAAATAAATTTTTAAATAAATATTTTTCAGTTACAGCAAAATAAATAATAATAATTGTATTAGAATAAAAAATAAACAACAGAAATAACATATATGTGTATACCTATCAGAACAGAGGCAGAAGAATGAACATTAGTGACCATGTTGATAAAGATGAGAGATATAATTTTCACCACCCATTGCTGATGTGGCTGGAAATTCCACCAAAGTGAATACTAATTTAAAGCATTGAGAAGATCTGACTAATATGATTATAGTGGAGTCCAGAGTTAACTTGGTATGGTTTCAACCAAAATGTTTGATAAAATACCTAATGCAGTGCTTACAGGTATCACTGAAATTATAGCAAATGTTAGTTTTTCTATATCTGCCTATTTCTCTGCTATTTGTGCACATTTCATCTTTTTTTTTCTTAAAAAAGCAATGAATACAAGTAATATTGCTTTTCCAAAATTTCTTTTAAGAATTTAATGTGTTTTTAGATTTACTTAGAAATCCAGCACCATATACAAAGAAAATATGAATTAAAATATAAAAAATATGACTTCTAGATTATCAGACAAACAAAACTGGAGGTGTCCCTGGGGCTGATCACTTGGCAACAGAAACTATATGTAGCTGAGTCATAGTACTGAGCATTACATCATCAATTAGATTATCATGATAAAATATTTACATGTATGGAAGTTTTTGAATAGAAGACAAGTACAAGAAATTCAGGTTTAGATCAGATATGTGAAAACCTTGTAAGGTGCCACTGAATCTCTATATAAGAAAAAAAACCACAAAAATTAAAATAAATATCTTAACTTAGATTCACTAAGTGATACACATCATAAGCTGGCTTTTTTCTTAAAACTTGGAGAGCGAAGCAACCACTAGAACCATAAGTACCCAAAAGAAGAGGACTTAACAGTAATCAACCCAATAGAATTATCTAACATATGTCAAGAATACTTAATATTCAAAAGTAGGAACCCTTGCAACTCACACCTAGGAGGCAAGATAGGATGATCAAACAGCATGGGCTACATAGTTCCAGGATAACACAGCTACAAGTCGAGGACCTGTTTAAACAAACAAACTGCAACAGCAGACCACACTCTAAGTGAAATGTGGATTGAAGCCATTGGAGGCTGCTCACCATAGAAGCTATGCAAAAAGGAAGTGTATGAAAGAATTATTAGTGTCATTTGTCATTAGGGAGTTGCAAAATAGAACAATGGTGAATAACCAATATGTTAGAGTGGCCAAAATCCAGAACATTGTCAGAGAATGCTGATGAGTGTTCAGAGCAGCAGGACTCTTGTTCTTGACTGGTTTTGATGAGGAATATGGTTCCGCTGCTTATGGAGATGTCACTTTTTTTTCAAAACCAAATATGTTTATATATTTTAAAAGCACAATAAATCTCTGTGGTATTTACACAAATAGGCTAATAAATTACATCAACAAAATGACAAACTGGAGGGACAAAATTTATAGCACTTTAAATTATACTTGTCAAGACTTAGGAGCAGCCCACATGATGCTCCTATGTTTTATATATTTATTCATCAATGAATTGTGGTGCATCCTAGAAAGTGATATTCAATACCAAGAAAACATATGAATGTAACTTAAGGAATGTAAATATATTAAGTGAATGAAATCAGTCTTAAAGGAGAGCATGACTATAAAAAGATGGCATTTTTCAAAATACAAAACTGAAGGACCACGCAAACATCAGAGGCCATGAAGAGTTAAGGAAGGACAAATAAACAGGATGAATAGAAATAGAGAACATGACTTACTGGCTCTCTGTCAATACTAGATATCAGCTCCTAGCAGCATTGTGTAGGTATACCCTCTTGCTCTGTGGGATGGCTGCTTTGTACGCTCCAGCATTTCTTTCTGCCCCCAGGCCTTGTGTTCCCCTGCACTCTATATGTTCATATGCCTTATGTTCACTTGCACTCCACACATGCTCCTGCATATTTTACGAGCTTTTGCATGCCTTACGTGCTTCTGTAATCTATTAGTGTTCTACTCGGTTAGGATGGTACTTCCTGGAATTGTGCTAAAGTGAAACCCATAGAACTATACAACTCAGTGTCAACACAATCTAGTTAAAATGCATCAATATTGAGATTTTTGTTGTTGTAGTAGTAAAAGTATGCCATATAATTAACGGATTTTAGCAAAGCAGGGAAGGCTATGTGACTTGTAAACTCTGGTCAGTTCTAAATCATTTTTTTTTTTTTTGTAAATTAAGAGTATTTTAAAAGTAAATTCAATTTGAAACACTAACAAAGTATATCATGTCAATATATAAAAATCATTAAAATAGCATAAAAAGGAAGTCATGGCACTAATCAGAAAATTGGAAGAATCAAATTAATGATTAAAGATTAAAAATTGAAAGGGGCTGGAGAGATGGCTCAAGTAGTTAAGAGCATGTGTTGATCCTGCAGACAACCCAGTTTCAATTCCAAGCACCTATGTCTATGGGGCTCATAATTGTTCTTAACTCCAGCTTCAGGGGACAGGATACCTCTGGTTTCTGGGCACCTGCACTCAAATGCAAAGATATGTACATATCCTTGTAATTAAAAATAATAAAGACAAGTTGATCATGCTAGCTGATCTTTTTACATATATCTATATTAAGCTAGTATTTTATTGAGGATAATGCAATTATAATTATGAGACATTAGCCTATATATTGGGGAGGGTCTATGTTTATCTGATTTGCTTCATAGAAAAAGTTTGAAAATAATCTAACTGTCATGTTTTATTTTTAAAGTTTTGTGAGGCTGTGTATTCATGTTGCCGTATATGTCTATATATGTGCTTTTGTGTGTCTGCGTGCATATATGTGTGTTTTTGTATGAATATATGTGTCGATCACTGTTTGTGATATGCATGCTGATCTGTGTGCAACTAGATGTAGACATTCGTGCTTCTACCTTTTCGTTTGAAACAGAAGTTCTCACAGAGATTGAAGCTTATGGATTGAGAAGACCAACTAGCCAGTGAGCACTCAGAATTCTTCACTCTGCCTATCTTTATATTTAGTCCTAGGGCTACATGTGGAATTTACCATGAATGACCTTTTGTGTGTGCTAGAGATCAAAACTGAGGTCTGTTTGATTGCCTGTTATGGACTTTATCATCGAAGCCATCTCCCCAGCCTCTGGAATTGATGTTAATTTCTGTTCACCTATTGGGGAAATCTGAGCACATGATCTTGTACTTAGAATATCTGTTTCTGCTGTGTAAAGATGAAATAAGGTGGCATAGAAGGATGCAAAGCTGAAGCTTTTTGACGATATCACATGAACACCGTCTACTTGAACTGTTCTGTGCTGTTTGCTTGTACACTTGACATGAAGAAAATTGACTCATTATGACTACATAGTAAGTTCATCATAATTGTGGTACAGCAGTATAGAACTGGGAAGACTACAATTGAAAATGATAAAATTATTCCATAATCAACTATAGTATGATGATAATGTTCTCTATTAGTCACAGGAGCACTCCAGTAGTATGGGAAAGAAGTTCAGAGCTTTGGGGAGTTGAATCAAAGGAACTACAGTGGCAAGTTTGAAACACATACTCCTTTTGGAAGAATAATGCAAGAAGCAAATTTGCCTATCCTGGGTGTTCCCTTTAAACTGTCCAAGACAAAGCTACCGGATACATACTAAGGTAGCTCTCCCAGTAGAAAAGGCTGCAGCCCAAATCAGCAGCTCAGATCAGCAGCTTTGAAAGCCAGGATTTCCATTAATAAGCGGAAGCCCACATCCTCTGAAGAAGTCCATGTGAAGAGCAGCTGGCCTACTCTGACACAGTGTTTGATAACCTATAGCAATGTAGATTACCAGAACTAGAAAGTGTACTCCCACACTAACAATAAATCACTTTCTGCTTTCTGATAAAGAACAAAGCAGGCTCATATACTCCTTAATCTGGCAGGATAGAGGAATGAGAGGTTCATACTTTTCTTCATCTAGTGAACTCAAACCACAAAGGTTTGGTTTATCAAGGAAGCATTATTCTTCCTCTCAAATATGTTGTTAGCATTTCATACATTCTATTGAGTAAAAATATGGATAATTTTTAAGTGAGTATGAGAGTATTGCTAATATAAGATGTAAATTGAATCAAATGAAAATTTTTGGTTGCTCCATGGGAAAAAATAGACACAATCCATGTGGTAATTGATGGAAAGATTTGAGGGATTGAAAAATATTGGAGAGCTTTAAGCTCAAGACAGTTAATAAAGGGTAATGCTTGAGAAAGAGCCTACTCCACAGGGCATAGTTAAAGGTGTCAGCATTCTTATATACATTATTTGACTGGATTATAGCTAGGGGCCTGGTACTGACCCAGCTGTTATAAGGTTAAGTTTAAGAAAGACAATCATTATCTTCAGCTCACATTCAAGCTCAAAGAACTTCATATAGTCTGTCCAATTGAACTGGATTAAATAATGTGTTCAATGAAAGTTAATCAGCATGATTGAGAACTGTATACTCATTGTGTTTTTGGTGTGATTTGTGCATCTCTTTTAAACCAGTACATCCAACAAAGCATGGAAGCATGTTTGTATTGGTCAGAAAAATTATTAGTTGCACTAACAAACAAACTCACAACTAACAGATAATTATATTTACAAGTAATTCAGATCTTCCTCAATGTCAAGGCTTTCTATGAGTTCTATATTTTACCCCCGTCTTCACCACTGAGCCCTCTCTTCAGCCATATGTTACCTCTCCTTCATCCATCCAAATATCTAAATATTATTACAAGTAGGGAATAGGTAACCATATAAATGTATTTTTTTATAGTTTTAGATGCTAGAAAGTACAAGATTGAGGCCATGAATAGTCTGCATTTGTTGAGCACCTTAGTACTGCATCTTCAGAGAGTGGAAAGGATGGAAGAACAATGAAAATGGTACATACACTAGGTCTTTAAAAGGGAGAAAAAAAGGGATTGAGCCTACATCCTCACTGCCTATAAGAAGGACCCTACTGTCATCATAAAGACTTACCCTGTGAAATGGTAACATGCATGATTAGGGACACATTGATAGAGTATCAAGCTATTCATATTGTCAGACAAGGCTGTGTTACATAAACAAATCAAACTGCTGGATGGCAAGTGAGAAAAGGGAAAGGCCCACCTTTTTTATATCATCTTGCCTAGAAAGGTTCATTTTATTTTTACCTTCTGAAAGGAAAATCACGCTTTTGGCCCCATCTTAGAATCTACTGAATCTTACAAACCAGCAGTTGACAGATATTTTCATCAATATTTTATTCTTTATGATGTGGACAAAGAATGTTTCCAGAGATCTTTTTCTACAAATATACAGTAGAAGTCTGTCAGAGGTGACTCTTTCAATTGTTCTTCATTGAAGTTGATAAAAATATATTTCATTGCCTCTAGTTAAATATGGATGAGATGAATGTTGGACCAGTAGCCCATGCTCATTTTTCTCCTTTTCTGTTCTTCATAGGAAGAATTTGAAGAATGCATCAAGGGGGATGAAGTATCAGAGCTGATGAAAATCAGAAATTTTAATAATATCTAAAAATAAGACATAATATTTTTATTGTTATTTATATTTAAAGAAATACTAAGAGAAAATGTGATGAGATAGTTTAAAACAAGAGTGGATTTGTTGATCTTCTATAATTTAATATATTACTTAGGGTAAAAACACTGATTAAAAAACTCCAAACAGTGGATGGTGATATATACATATCACAACAGGCTTACAGTAGAGTATTATTGAAAAGAGGTAATGGTCATCCTGGGCTGTATGAGTGCCAACAGGAATATGTTTCAATTAAGCAAGCAAGCAAGCATTATGTATAGTTACTACTGTAAGGATACCTGGCACATAGCAGCTATGTGGTAAACCTGATAATTTGATAACCCAACATGGCACTGGATGGGATAAGAATTCCTGGCAATAATGGTCACATGGTAAACCCAACTTGGTGCTGGCAGAACACGCTGCATATGGAGGAAATACCACTAGGCAAGACTATGTAAATCTGTGCCCACCTGTTCTCTTATGAGGAAACACCATGTGAAAGGAAAAAGGTTTCTTTTCTCTTCCACATCTCTTCCCTTGTACCTGTCTGGTAACTTTCCTGAATAAACTCCAGTGTGGCACTGGTATTGTGTGTCTATTTTCACATGTGAAATCAGCAACTACCATTAGCTTTATATGAAATTTAGAATGAAACTGAAATAACACTGATATCAAGAATTAAAATAGCCTTATGTTTTGCATGTTCCAAACCTCTGGACATTGAGTAAAGAATAAAAAAAAGATAGCTTTTAAGTGTCACTGGAATCAGGGGAAAAATTTAAAATATGTTTAATTTGGAATGATATCCAGAGAAAGGAGTAATTAATCAAATTACCAGAAGCAATGTTTGGTGATTTGAATAAAGTAAAATGTAATGAAAATCTACTTCTGGTGGGAGTTGTGTTCTCTGTGCATTTCTCACTTTTTAAAATATTGTTAGAATGATGTTCCTAAGATTTACATTACCTGAACTAAACACGTCCATGAAAAATTATCTCATAGGAAAACTTTTCTGTCCTTATAATACTGGTCAACACAGTAATATGAATCATTGCATAGTTTAAAACTACATTAATAATAAAATATAATTATAAAACTAGAAATTCAAATAGCTTATTTCAAATAATATTGCAATGTGGTGGACTTAAGGTGTTTAAGAGCTCAGCTAACTTCCAGTGTTTAAGATTCTTAGAACTGGAAAAAAGAAACCAAATGGATTTCTATATCATTGTTTACTCCATTTTTAGATGAATATGACTGAAACAGAAAGTAATTTAACCAACTGGTACAACAGTAGAACTAATTTTACCATATATAATTTTGACATTCTGTATGTTTTGGGTTTTTGATTTGTATTCAAGCAGTAATTTTCTTTCTAGATAGAAACTACCCAGCAAGCATCTCTATTCCATTTGCAGTCTAATGAAGTCAGTTTAGATATAGACTGATACTGATGAAGGGACCTGGATGACAATGTGGGGATCAAAGCCGAAAACCAATAACTTTACATTTACATTAAGAGAAGATTTTGTTTGGCTGTTGTGATACTCATAGTATTGTTACTTTCTTAATAGATATTAATATCTAAAACTTTAATTATATTCAATAGAATATGAAATGACAAAAGATCCACATACCTACAGCAATTTAAGCAAACTAAATATACTTTATTTCCTTATAAAATATAATTAGATATCATTAGTGATAAATAACTTTTGTTAGCTCAATGATTCAACTTTAATATCACACTTGAGAAAACATTTGTGAATACAGAGTTGATCACAATTAAGAGTGTATTGAGTTGGATGTGGGGTCAAGAGCCTGTAATCCTAGGCCTAGGATGGAGGAAGCAGAAAGATCACTTCAAGGTTACCATCAGCTACACAAAACAGGTGAAGGAGGTCAGCATGGGCTACTTGTAAACCTCTCTCAACCCACCTCCAAACTAAGCTTCTGAATCACATAAACAAAATAACTAAAAAATAACAAGTGTACAAAGCTACAGCTTTAACTAAAGCCTTTTTAGATACAAAATAAATTATACATCTTTAGAAATCAATGGAAGTGATCAAATTTCAATAAAAGAATCAAAAACACACAAGTCTGCCATCCTGACTGAGACCAGATAAACTCCAAAAGACAAATTCCAATATTCTCTCATATGTGGAAACTAAAATTGAAGGGTTATAAATGTGTGCTTTTGTGTTCAAATTGGAAATCCATAGATATCCAGTAAAAGACGGGCTGGGATTCAGATTGGGCTTCATTCTTAGTAGCCAGCTTTTATGGTGCTTGCAGATGTTGTGAATGCTAGTGCAAGAGAAATGAGATTAATATATTTACCTACCTGTGAAACTAGCAAGGTACAATAGTGACTGACTTTATATATATATATGTGTGTGTGTGTGTGTGTGTGTGTGTGTATGCACACACACACAATGGTGAGGGGTGGCACAAATACTAGAGGAGTAAGAAACCACTTCCCGATTTGAATTATTCAATGGAAAAAAGATAATATCTTTAACAAATGGTGTTGGCATGGCTGGATGGTAATGTGTAGAAAAATGCAAATAGATCCATGTCTATCACCCTGGACAAAACTCAAATCCAAGTGGATCAAAGACCTCAACATAAACCAAGTCACACTAAACTTGATAGAAAATAAAGTAGGAAATACCTTCCTTTGCATTGGCACAGCTGACCACTTCCTAAATATAACACCACACAGACACTAAGAACAACAGTCAGTAAGTGGGACCTCCTGAAACTGAGAAGCTTCTGTAAAGCCAATGACACTGTCAGTAAGATAAAACCACAGACTAAAGAATGGGAAAATATTTTCACCAACCCTACAAGTGACAGAGGACTGATCTCTAAAATATATAGAGAACTCAAGAAACTAGAAAGCAGGTTTGCCTGGAGGGGATGCTGAATTAAGCCACCTTGGGACCTTGGGACCTCCTACTCTTGATGGGGAGAAGATAAGGGCATGGGGAGAAGAGATGGTGACTGGGAAGGGTGGAAGAGGGAAGAGAGTTTGAACAAGGGGATTAATGAATAAAAAAATGAGATTTTTATTAAAAAAATAATAAATAAAAAACCAAAAAACCAGTATTTTATTGGATATGACACTGCTGTTGGAAATGAAATCATGATGGCTATGACTATACACATAAAGCCTGCCTCAAAATAAAGCCAGGCCAAATCCGAGCATGGATGGGGATGAGCTCATGAAGCTCCAGCCCTATATAAGGGGCTATTATTGGTGGCTGGTGGCTTCTGGGGGAGAAAAATATGTTCTATAAAAGTCTACTCATGACTAGTAGATGGTTTTGTATCTATGCAAATACAGGTAGCACTATGTACACTTTCTGGATTTCAAATGATGAATGCATGAAGTTGGGAGAGAAAAGCGGCGGTGGGGAATGGGGATGAATTTGGTCAAAATGTGTCACATTCATTCATGAAATTCTCAAACAACAAGGAAATCTGTTAACCTGTTAATACTTAATTAGAGCCTGGCAGTGATGACACATGCCTTTAATCCCAGCACTTGGGAAGCAGGCAGATCTCAGTGAATTTGAGGCCAGCCTGGTTTGCAAAGCCAGTTCCAGCCAGGATAGTTGCACAGAGAAACCCTGTCTTAAAAGAACCAAAAATAATTGCCTTAACTAGAAAACATATATAATGCATTTAATAAATAACATTTAAAATTTTTGAAGTAAATGTTTGAAATATGTGTGTCATTTTAAAAGTGTCCATTGATTATTTAAATCTCTAAAAGTGGTTTAAATCTCAGAGTTGAATGGAATAGAACTAAACTATGTGGCTCTCCAGAGACTGTTGGAAATCAAAACTCACTGAAGTGTGCTAATGAATTCCAACACTAACCAAATTCAAATATCGTGACTGAAGATTTTCAACAAGAGCATGTTTTGTAGGTGGATATTACTGTCTATAAGATTGCTTTCAGTGTTGCATCCATAGAATGAGACATTGCCATTCCTGACTTACTTGAGTAGAATGATTAATTGCCTTAGATATGTTATTATTGAATAAAACCTTACTTATGAAAACCTGCCTGTTTTCACATAGAATATATATCTGAAATATGTAAGCCCCTGAACAAAAGACATAGTAATAGTAATGCTACTTAGTAGAAATATTTCAAGTGAGAAATGAAAAACATGTACTACAATAATCATAGGAAAGAACATTCCTGACTGCCCTCAGCCCTGAATAACACATTCATGTTTCTCAGCAGGAAAATCCTAGGAGGTTGTGCCATATTGGCAAAACATTTTTCAAAAGGTTTCTTTAGGGGATAACATAAGTCATGAAATTGACACTCACACTAAACCTTTTTCACATATATTTTATACAGGAAATTCTTGAATACAATACAAGGAAACAAACACAAAAAAACTGAAAAAAAAAAAAACCTGTATCCTTCAGGCAACGGCAGATATGTCCTGATGATATGCTCATGAAGAGTTTATCACCTCATGTCGTGACACAATTGGCCACCATTGAAGCCTGAAAGTCTATGCACAACAAGTACTGGTGTCACATAGCTTAGAAGATGGAGAGATACAGGTGAGATGACAAGAAAGACTTTTTCACTTTCTAGATAAAGTTTAAAAATATTCCTAAAATAGAAAAGCAGAGTTCCCATATTTTATTCAAAGTGAATATTTATCACAACACCTCTTGTTATTTTCTCTTGATGTGTTTATCTAATGATGTTTAGGCTTTTTAATTTTTTATTAAACAACTATAAATTTTATAACATTCAGTTGTACATTTTTGTATAATATCTCATTATAAATCTTCTTAAATATTTAATAAGGGGAATGCTTTTATTTCTGAGAAACTTAAAACCTCTTCCCAAATACTTCTGGTTGTCTTCTCAACCATGAAGTTGTCAAGATGGTAAAGGTCACATTTAATACACAATCCATGTATTTTTTATAACATATCATGGTGTATTCCTTCGTAGTTTTTTTTTTAAATATTTGCAGCTTTTTTAATATATATAGCTTTTGTGAAGTATTACTGTAGAACAGGTAAGATTTCATGACTCATTCACTCAACAGGAATTAATTTTAATATCAATTGTAGCATAAATTATATACATATATAACACATTATTTTATATATAATACGTAAATTATATGTTTTGTTCTCTGCACTTCTGTGGATCTATCACAGAAGTTGCTAGATGCTCTATGTTTTTACTACAAACTCAGATATGTGTGAGTGTGTGTTTGTGGTGTTGTGTGTATGGCATAAAAGTTTCGGATTTAAGTAAAATTTTTATCACTTCATAATTTTTAATTGTTCTTTAATATATGGATCAAAATTTCTCCAAGTGTAGCAGTTAAGAGGTAAAGCTCTGAAACTCTCAAGAGACAGGATGTTCAGCATTTTGCTAGGAGACCATTCATGAGCTCCATAATAGCACAGTAATTACATGCTTCCTGGTGCAGCGCATTAGAGGGACTCTAAGTTATATGTCAGCATGTCTCAAAGTTAGCTCACACAATCTTCCTCATCTGCTGCAAGAAGCTCATCTGCCAAGATGACCTATACTGTAATCAAACAAAATTGTATGTTTTTGCTACATTTGCTCTTTACTCCCAATTTTTATATGCATGCGCTTGCTTCTTATTCATTTGATAAAACAGCAGCGCTGCAAGAAAGACTCAGTATTTGCATTTTCCCCTCATTTTCCAACCTGGTAAAAGCATAACATTTTTGAAAGCTAAAAATCCCATTATATTCAACATATTCATTTTTAAGATTTTATTGGAATAACTTACCTTGGTAATTTGTATGTCCTAGAGCAACTGAAGAATGAATTAATTCACTTTTATTATTTCGATTACTTGAAAGAACAAGTACATTTTTATCCACCAATGTCAAGTCCTAAAATTATTTTAATAATATGTCTTGTATTAAAAAGTAAAAGTCAATTTAGAAATTCTAGGCACTAAATGTCCTTTCAATTCATAGTGAAGCCATATCCCATAGGAAGAACATTCCCATGTTATTTCATGAGAATATTAAACCATCTCAACCTCTTTGTAAGATGAGTGTATTTTATTTCTCACAGGGTTAGAAAAGTGATAATTTGATAAATGCATGAAGGATTCAGCCTAGTGTCTATAAATATGTATATGGATATTTGTCATACATTATTCTTTTCTGTTCTACAACACCTCCTATAAAGTCTTCTTGACTTTTTAATTATCCAGTGGGCTTAATAGGAAAGATCAATTTTAAAACACAATGTGCATATATGTGTATGTGAAGAACTGCATGTATATATGGAGTTACATAGAAGCTAGCTATCTAATCATCTATATGCTTATTGTCTTTTCAGTTCTTGGAACTGAACACATGATCACATCTTGCTAGTCAAAACCTCTAAAACCAAGCTGTGCATTTTGTTTGTGTTTAGTGTTGAGTTATTTAGGCATATGCCTTTAAACATTTTAGGAGTTTGTAGAACTCTGTTGTAAACACATCTTCCATTCTAGGTTGTCTTCATTTATATCAACTATCATAGTGGAACTAATGTAGCTGCAGGAATATTTCCTTCACATAGTTCTTGGCACAAATCTTCTAAGGTTAAAAAAAAAACCACAAATAAGTGATAAAATTATATTTATCATGTGTGTTTCTCCCTAATCATGAAGTCACAGAGGTCACATGTTGCCTCTTTCAACATTTGATCTCCTTTATTTGTTACTATAACTGATGTTTGAATCCCACTAAAATAAAAACTGAACACTTCTTTGTTTGAAGTGTGTCTGGTCTTGTTTCTATTTTCACCATGGCAATCATTGGCTTTATTTAATTATCCAAAATCTTGTTCAAGCTCAGCTTTACTGAGCTATAAATACTACAGTGGCAAACTTGTGGTGAACCTAGCCTTTAGTGGCTGAGCCATCTTTCTACAGAGGCAAACAGAACAAACCTTTAAAAGTTTGTTTTTTCTATATTCTACTTAAGTTGAAAACCAGAGTATTTTATTTGATCATATCATACTAAGTCATTACCAGGTTTTAAGAGTAATTTCTAGGAAGTTTTTCAAAATAAAAATCAGAAGGAAAATGAGTTAAATCAGTGTTGAAATACTGGAAGACAAAATTCCCTCTCTTAAGCTTTCCTACCAATATCTGGTTATTGATAAATTCCACTTAATAATTATATGATTTTTCTAACATCCTTTCCTGAAGGAGCTACATGACAAAATTACATGGTAATATTAACTTGCTCTAGTTTTAGTTTTGAACAATATTTTAAATGTACCCTGTGTTGAATTTTTAGGTAGTAGAAGGAGAGTATTAGAGGAACAAATCCTCAAATTGGTTCAAGTATGAAAAAATAGTTTAAAATTGTAGATCTGTACAGGCCAAGAAACAAATAAACATGAAAAAAATTGCAACCAAGTCACTTGACTCAATTCCATAGGGCAATGAATTGATGAATATGAAAGTAACATGCTACATGCAGAGTTAAATACCTGTAAAAAAGTACATTCTGTTAATGTTTATTGAAATTCTAGATAAAGCAGACAAACTGGTAGTTACAAAACTTACAGCTTGCCCTGTTATCTATCAGATAAAAGTCATCAGTCGGATAGATAAATCATGGTATATTCATTGAATAGAGTTTTTACCAGCAATATAAAGATATGAACTATTGATACTAATAGCAAGAGTAGTTAAATTCTAACAATAAAGCTTACTGAAAAAAGATAATGCATAATAATCATGAGCTTTAAATAAAAATCTCTAAGTATCTAAATTAAGATAAATGGATTACTGAGAGAAGTGTGAGGCAATAAATACTATGTAGCAGGGTAAATATTTAAGGCCCTCAAGGGATGTTCATCATATCTACATGATAGTTTCATGACAATAAATTTTACATCTTCACTCAGTTTTGAGGTCAATCCTAACTCAAATATGCTGCAAAAATTATCATCAACTTGTATATCCTGTCCTTTCCAGTAATGTTAATGATCATAACATGACCTGTAATCTAAATCCAAGAACACTCTAAATGAGACATCAAATGTCTTAACATAAATAAGTCCTTAGTGCATCTCACCTTTCAATTTTGAGGACAAAGTCTTGCCATTTTCACAGAGGACTGTAAAGTTTCTGATATCCAAGAGTCAATTTCTGATATTTTATTTATCTTTTTTATGTAGAGAAAGCATCAACAATGTTAAGTGGGACTCGGCATGTTTTCCAGATGTTTACTATCCCAATCAGTGCTATATTAAGAAAAAATATGAGAAAACAGAAATACACCAGACCAATCAGCAGTGTGTACAGGGAATGATGAGAAAAGAAATGGCTACATATTGTTTATTCTGTTTGGAAAAAGTCCACATAAACACTTTCAGGAAGCTAATTTATATTCTGGGAATGAGTGATGGTAACAGCTGGCAAGGTAGTTTAGATCATGTAATATCTTTGGAACTGTAAAAAATTGTAATTATTTTCTCCTGTTAGATGATTAGAAAAGTTAGCTAACTTCCAAAGCTTAAACAGTACTACAAATTATACAAACCTTAAGAAAACAGTTTCTGTGAAAGGAACAGGGTCTAGGTTTTGAAAAATAAATTATTAGACTGATATTTTCTACACTCACCCAGACACAGACAAAATTTACAGAAAATCAATTCAACAAAGTAACTGTGTCACTATTGGGAATAAACTCTGTCTCTTTGAGATTTGCCTTTTATCAATGAATTTAGGAATATAAACTAAATAATCTCAAATATTCTTTCAGGGTTGAGTATTATTTTATGTTCTTTCATGCATAAGCAGTGTAAGCACTATGTAGGAACATGAATTCAGAAAAATACAGAGACCTCTATGCCGGGAGCCAAGGGCTAAAGTCCCCAATGACTTAAGCCATACCATGAATTCAGGCCTTCAGGCAAGGTTTAAGTTAGGTTTCCTTGTACTATGAGTTAAGTCTCTTCCCAGGCAACAGGTGACTCCTTTCTGGTTAGATCCTCAAACAATAGGTGACTCCCTTCTGGTTAGGCAATTAAAAGATTTCCATAGTAACAGGTCCTGTTTGGCAGAACACCTTTTGACTGCTGAATTACCCCACCCTCTGTGTCTATATGCACCCCACCCCATTTGAGTTTCTATTTAACTGCTGGCTGAATAATAAAGTTTTAGAGGTTGATCAGAAATTTTGTCTTGTTCTTGTCCTTGTGTTTCCTCCCCCTCCATTTGCCCTGCCCCTGCTTCAGGTCCACATTGAAGACCCCACTTGCTGGGACACCTCTACATGGTGGGCTCACACTGTCAGGAGAGAAAATAAAGCCTCTTTGCTGAAAGAGTGGCTAGGCATTTGATCTCTATTATGATAATTAATTGGAAGTTTGTAGCCTTTAAGTCAATGACTGTTCCTCAAAAATTTTTACAATTTCAATTAGATATTAAGATTTTCATTGTTATGTAATTATTTACATAGAAATTAGCTCACAATAGCTTTTAAACATTCTTTGCAGTATTCATTTTAAACTAGAGATCATCTGTTTTATTTTGGTTGTTAATGCATTGGCTTTTACATGAATAGAAAATTTCTCCTAATTAAGAGTGTATAATTCTCAAATCACATTTAACATGATATTTATTACTCTCAGTATGCTTAGCAACCATTGAAAGTTGTTATTGGAAGGGCTGGAACAGTGGCACAGTGGGTAAGATAAACAACAGCTCTTCCAAAAATACAGTTCAATTCCCAACACCCACATCATAGGGCTCAATAGCATCTAAATAGAACTCTAGGTACGTCATCACCCTGTTATGATTCTTATAATCACTCACAGGCTTATACATACACCCCCATGTAGATACACACAAATATATTTCTTCATCTTAAAAACATAAAGTTCTCGTCGGATAAGAGCACATCTATTTCTACTTATTAATATGTACGTCATCAGTATCTATGTATGATTCATGATTTATTCATAAAACCTAAGAAAAATTAATTCAAGTTTCTTTTCTGTTCTTTTCTATTTTCTTTAACCAAAATTCAGTCAGATTTAGATGACTACTAAGTACCTTTTTGGAAAATTTTATGTTAATGAAAACAGTATAACTGAACTCAATTATCCACATTTATGGAATGTAAATGTTACTGTAAGAGCAAACCTTGGAAGAAATAGATGCAAACTTCATCAGGAATGCTGATGCATGGTCAAAAATTTTCCAGAAATATTATTTAATAATTACCAAGGCAGGACAGTTCAGTGACATGGAGATACTGAAATTCACAATTCTAAGGGAGGTTTTAATTTATCTGTTGGGTGACCCCTGGCAAGGCACTTCAAACAATGAAATACCATATGTAAAACTGAGTTGGAAGGAATATGGCTATTAACATGTAAATAATTGTAAGTAGTTATTGCAGAATAAAGTCCATGTTTAAGTGGAGGAAAACATTAATATTATGTAACTACTATTGTTTAGAAAACAATCATTAAAAACAGATCATAAAACACATGGAAAATTCAATATTCAGTCATAACATAAGCTCCTAAAACACCAAGAACATTACAGTTCATAAGTTATTTGACTTATTATTATGTGTTTGATGTGTCTCACTTACTTGGGCAAATTTAGAATGATAAAGTATAGATAAAACACAAAATCCCCAACAAGAAACAACTAAACTAATAAAATTAGTAGATAGAGCAAAGATAATATTGCATAAACTTACCTTTCTCAGCAAACATAAGACTGTAAGACTGGAATTTAAAAGAAGACAGCAGTGGCCATGGTACCTCAGTAAAATCTATGGCCAGAATCCACTGAACCAAAACTTCTTCCTCATTTCACATGTTCAAGGAGAATAATGAACCTGAAGTCAGCATTTTCATAAACTTTAGATACCTGAAAGATTGTTCCAGACGAAGATTACTATTTATACTTTATGAATTAATTCATAAACAACTTTTAAGTATCATGTTATGTGCTTTCTGTCATACTGATGCCTGGGGGCTAACCTCCAGCAGCACAGGGCTCAAAAGGAATCTGGCACATATTAAACATTATATCTGAGGGGCTTAGGAAAAAATACACACTCTCTCAATGGTTTCCTTTTTTATTCTCTATTCCTTAATGGTCCTTCTACTGTATAACATTTTTCTGTAGCTTATATATTTCAACCAAGTTTTTCAGACAATATAAGAACTACAATTACATTCTGTTTTTCAAGTGAATGATTACAATAAATATATAACAAATAGTAAAAAATAACATGTTTTCTATATTTCTTAGATGATTAAACATTTTATATATTCAGGTGAAAAACAAATTATCTGAAGAACTCAGTATATTCATACTCAAGACATTTGTTATATATTAACATCCAGGCAAGCAAGGCATTCTTCTCAGTTCAGTCTTTTACTGGCAGGCTGCACTTTGCAGTTACAAATAAAGGCCTAATTACTTTATGGCTTATCATGAAAGGTAATCTTTATAAGGAATCCTAAAGTAATCACAAAACTTAAACTTTTATATATGTAAAAAAATCAATCAGCTGTACATTGCATCTTTTGCGATAATTTCTCATATCAGAAGATAGGGGGCAGAAATGTGTATAAAAATTAATCATCACCTTTGATCATCAACTAACCCTAGCAAGAGGGACATATCAGCTAGTAATAATTTTGTGGCTTTGATCTTGTTTTTCAACCTTAACTAGTTCTTCATTCAACTGTGTGCCTTTCAAAGACTTTGGATTATCTTCTTGGGTCTTCTCCTTAAAATTATTTGATGAAAACATCTCACTCTAACTTTAGTTATTTTCAAAGCTTTGTTTCAGCCATTCTGCACTTGGAAGCCTGTGAACACATCTTCCAACATTAAGTTTAAAAGAATTTAAGCTATCTAGGCTATAGAAACTCAAATTGTTTTTTTTCCCCCTCAGTCATTAACCTAAGCCACAGTGTATATGGCTCCTCATTAGAATCTTACATGTTCTAGCTGTGTGATCCTTCTTTGTTTTATTTTTATCATCAAAACTCTCTATAAGCTATCATTATTATTATCTACCTGGCAGTACATCTTACGGAGGAATGATCTGTAGGAGAATTCATATGTAAAAATGTCCAGTAGAATGGGATGTTTCCATAGGATAAACGCAGTACACTACAGGCAGTGGGGATCTCCCCACACCCATTGACACCATACTTGATACTAGAGAAAGATAGCAGGAACAAACATGTAAGGGTGCAGTAGAAGCAAAAGACATTCCATGGTCTTGGGAACTTGCCTATCCAATATTCTCCCATTAGGGAGTTGCCTCTTGGTGGTGGCAACACCTTGAACACTGCCACCTGCTGCTCCTCTGACAGGGCAAACAACACTATTAGTCTTCAAAACTAGTCTGAAACCATCAATAAAGATCTACAAGCTTATTAAAATCACAACAGAAGTAGTTTATAAATACCTTCTACAGAAGTAGTTTATAAATACCTTCTTAAATTTTTAAAGTTTACTAGAGCTTACTTATCATACCTAAATGCACCAAAGTTTTAAGTGATAGCAAGAAGCAGCATCTTCTAAATCTTCTACCAGCAAGTGCCTAATTTTCCACATCTTCCCATCTTTTCTTATTTGGGGCATTTTATAAAGAATTCTCTAATCAAGTGAAATAATGCTGATACAGAGGCATATGAGACAGCAGTATTACGTGTGCTTCCATACCATCATCACCATTAACCCTTAATATGGAAGTTCCACTAGAAATGCTTGATAACCCACCTGGGCCAGAAAAACAAAGCTTATACCAGAAGTTTAAACACTCATCTATCACACTGAAAACAGCTACCTGATCATCAGAGATGTGCTGGCAAAGAACATATAAATCCTTCTCATTGGATGACTTTAATTCTAGAAAATACAAAATCTTTAGGCAAATATAAACTTCATTTAGGGGCTGGAGAGATGGCTCAGCAGTTAAGAGCACTGACTGTTCTTCCGGAGGACCTGAGTTCAATTACCAGCATCCACATGGCAGCTAACAACTGTCCGTAATTCCAAGATCTGACACAGTTATACATGCAGGCAAAACACCAATTCAAATAAAATAAAAACAAATATTAAAAAATAATTTTATTTAATAAATGAAAAGGAACTGTTACCATGACACTAAAACCAAAAAGAATATTGCATATAAATAGTTGAGAATTATGACTTTGTCATAGAAAATATTTCCTTTATATTACCTTTGAGACATAAAATGTTTATGTTAGTAATATCTTAATATGAGTTAGGTTTAGTGGATTTTATGTGTTTTTTTTTCTGTAGTTATTTTTTCCTTTGCCTTTCTGGTATTTTTGGAAACAAGGTCTTGCTAGCTCAGACTAGATTTAAAGTCAGTAACAAAATCTCATTGTGAACTCCCAGTTTTCTGTGTTCTCCTTTCTGAGTCCTGGAGTTAAAGGAATTCACTAACTCAGGATTCTGTTATTTAACAAGTCTCAGAATAATACATTACCATTTATGGCTGAAGGTGCAGTAATACACTTATTCTTAACCAAAGGAGTTTGTATTGAGGCTTGATGAAATATAAATTATATGTGGATGCAACATCAACCATCTTTTATGGAAGTTATATGAGGCAGAAATAATGGACCAGAGAACACAAACCCTCAGGAAATATGTGCAATAACATCAGTACCATTGGTAGTCTAGTTGACAGCTAGTATTTTTAAAATACCCATTGATTATTCACTTCACAATAATGCTGGATATAGATTGTTAACATCATTCTTACTTAGCACTATAAAGTCCAAAGGGGGAAAATATAGCAGATAAAGCTGCTATATGACTGAATCTAAATTTTTTATATATATATGTATATATATATATGACCAAACACATTTCAATATAATTTTGCAAAAATTTAAAATGCATAAAGGAAAAGCCATTAATCAGAATACTCCATAATTAAATGCACAAGGGAGACTTTTGTTTTTCCAGAAACTCTTGTATAAATTTTTTAATGTGAATTCATTTTAAGTCATAAATATTATGGGATGCTATAAAGTTAATGTCACTTTTAGCTGTTTTAATAGATGTTCAATGTGAGGTTCAGGGAGGGAATGTGTGATTATTCCATGGCTTTACTTATTTTATTTTACTTTTCCATTGTATTTTAAGATAGCCAATGCAGTTATTGATGTATGAAATATATTTTGAGGTTGCTGAAATTCTGAAAATATGACACCAAACTTAAACCAAAGTATCAAGAACACTGAAATCACAGCAGGAGAAATTGCATCTATAAGCCTAAGAATAAGGTTTGGAAGAGTTGCAATATGGAGAACAGAATCCTGAAATTAGTCACCACAGCAGTTCATATGGTAAAAATCTTTAAGCTATAACAGCCAATTTTCATCAAAAGAAAGAGCCCACTGTTATAGGGGATCAATTTATAGAATAGTCATTAGTTTTGTCAGTAAGATGTCCAGGCATAAAAGAGGAAGTGTCTTCTGATAAGACTAGTGATAGTGTGGGACTTTTAACAGTGAGCAAGCATTTATAATTTATAAGTGACATACAAGACATACCTAGACAAATGCAACCAAGGATAAATAAGGAGCTTCTTTTTATTTAAACTTAGGCAGAGGTTTATAATTTTATAGAAAACATAATAAAATCTATCAAAGCCTTTCCAGTAAATACAATTTAGTAATTACCTGAATATATTTATAGGTGAATAAAATATATGCAAATAAATTGGAAATCATCATACTCAAAAAAGAGACCTGTAGATTTAGAATAATTCTTGTTTAAATAAAATTTCTGGTCAACATTGCTTTCAGAAAACTTGACTGCAAGATAACATCTAGAAACTGCATTTACTGACATTACAGGAGGCTGTCAAGCTAAGGAGCAGCAAGAAAGGACATTCTCAGGTGAGGAATCTTTACAGTGCTTGCACATTTCAGAAGGATTTCTCACCCAGCATTTAGGAAGGCATTTCCTTTTTGAAGATAAAATAATTGAAACTAAACCTCAAAGTCAACATGTAGATTATGAGCCTGAAATTTAAACCAAGACAGACTTCAACTTCTTTAACCCTCTACCCAAGTAAACTCTAAAATCTCTTAATCTCTCAAATTTTAGCTGCCATAATTATAAATGTTCAACATTTAAATATAAGTTTTATGAAGGAAAAGACAGTGGGTATGTTATATCTACATATATATATGAATGATAGGAGTGATAATACATGTGTCACCAGAGTGAAGCTAGCTAATGAGGGTTAGTGCTTGATCTGCTATTTAATAATTATAATTTTAGTTTAAGATACAGCCTCATGAATTTATTACATAGAAGTTAATATAGAAGTTACAAACTGGTAAAAAAAATGTTTTTAATGTAAATAAAATTTTAGTTGAAATTGAATTGTTAGATTTTCAATTATAAAAACTGTTCATCAAAATTTTGGTACTATACTTTCAACTCCAAGAAGAGAAAAATGAGTTTGCAAAAATAGTAGGCCTAAATTCTTCTATGGAAGAATTCTTCTATGGAAGATGGGTGAGAAAAGAGGTGAACCAAGAAAAGAGAGAGAAGAGGGGAGTGGAGGGGAGGGGACGGGACAGGAGAGAAGACGGGATGAGAAAGAGAGAAAGAGACAACACCTTTTGCTAACTCTCAAATAGCCCTATTAATGAAATAGTGGCAAGAAGTTTATTATTATCTAGAAATATTGTTTCAATCATATCAAACCTTCAGACTATAAATTTTCATTATACTATCTAGAAAATTTAATTGCTTTATTTTAGTTTTAATATCTTGAAGCACAGTGACTCTTATGATAGATAAACAGACATGATAAGCTCTAATAACTGGTATGTGTGTCCTTGTGTATACTCTAGGAAGACTTTAATGACTTCTGAAAATTAATTAATCTCCATATTATTATCTAAAGCATTTTTGGGAGAATATTTGCTTCTAAAGCATGGGAATATGAAGACAGAGATTGGGTGAAAAAATAAAACTTATCCAAAAATATCTGTAATTTATGAAAGACAAAAAATAAACCAGCTGCTGAAATGCCTGACAGTATGCTAGAAGGTTAAAATATGCTTATATTTATAATAGATAGATAAATGATTATTGAACAATTATGGCTCATATATAGTTCTGAGGACTCAACAGAAAACCAACCCACTTTGGATCCTAGGATTGTGACTTTTATACAAAGTTGTGTTTTGACTTGGTTTTTATTGTCCTTTCTCTCACTTTTGTACCTATCCCCCATACAAATATGTTAAAAATCCCCTCTTAACGCAAACTTCAAAGTTACTTTTAGTTCACATATTCTGCAACAGTGTTTCAGGCATCCACCAGAACATCGAGCTACATGATAATGCACTTGGAAGAGGGGTGGAGTGTAAGTACCAAAACCAGGACCTCGTTACAAGCACCTAAGCTGGTATTTTGATAAACAAAACAAAGATGTATCCACTAACTGTAATTATCTTTGAAAAGGAAAAGCTTGTGTTAATTTCCTTCCTAGCTTTAGTACCAATATCTAACTTTAATCAGGTACCAAGACACATAAATATTCAAATATCTACCTTACTAAATGTTGGCTTGAGATAAAACATGTAATTATCATAAAAAATAAAATACTGATGTAGCAAATTTTACCCAATAAAGACAGATTTTTATGTAAAAGAAATATATTCTATTACTTAGAGAATATCTCCTACGTAAATATTGCTAGCCCCTACTTCTGCCTTGAACATTGTCTGTATTTCATTGTTAGAAGCAGTAAACTCAATAGTGCCAAAAAAAAAGGTTTGTTTTTGTTATTTATTGCACATGCTTCATGTGGGATGACAGAGGCTTCTGATCATTGTTGTAACTTATAAAGTCAGGTTGACTGGCAGTTTCATTCTGACAAACACTTCATAAATACTGCACCATGGTGAGACTCAGAAATTGACCATCAAAAATAAATGATCTGACCTGGAAGAGGAATACATTTTTTCTGCTCATACATCACTAGACAGAAATAATCACATGGCTTCATAAAACCTCAGTGGAGAAGAAAACAAATTCTTATTCTGAATGGTAGCTAAAGTGTGTGATATAAAATTTACCCAATTGTGCATCAATTTATCTGTCTTTTTTCATTGGGCATTGCACTGAACCATTATATTTCGATAATATTGGAAACATTGCTAATATTTTCCAGACATAACTTCAGTCAAAACTTGAGAGGTTCACACATAAAACATACTTCAAGCATCACTGGACAAAGGGAATTTTAAATATGAAACTAGAGATTCATTTTGAAAATATTAAAATTGCCAATGAAAGAAAAAAAATACTGGGGTGCAGTAAACTCAGCCCATACCTTAGATTTCATGCTCAGTGAACCAGAGCTTAACAATAAAGATATCCAATTGCTCACACAAGAGAGGCTTTCTAATTCTTTTGGATCAATCATTCATGAGCTGAGATTTATTAAACGTGTTCTTGGCACGAGAGAGTCACTGGCACTTCCTAAATCTAAGATGCTATTTCTCAAAACCAAAAAAAAAAAAAAAAAAAAAAAATGGAGTTGCAACAATCACTTTTCAAAAGTTACTTACAAATTAGCTTCTACTTTCTATGCAAAGGACTTAACTCTTAAGAGACCATGAAAAGTATGTTTTCTTTTTATTTAGATATCACTTTAAAGTAGACCAAGATAAACATATGTATTGTACCCTGTGGCTGAGTCATAGGCTACAAAGCTAGCCCATGATTTTACTATTGAAATTTTAAGTGAAGGTACATCCAGGAACTATTTATTTTGTCTCAGCAGCAATTCACACAAACAAAATTCTCTGATAAATAGTTATTTCAGAATACGACCAAAAACTCCAGAACACAGATTTGAGCACTCTAGCAACATAATCTTTTAAGGGCTCATCATTGTTTCTCAAGAAAAGCTATGTTAATTTTACCTGTGTGAACAAGTCCTTATTTATAGATAGGTTGTGTTATAAAATTTTATTTTTAGTATTGTTGGTTGTGTTTCCAAACTTGTCTCAAAAGTGTAATGCTTTGTAATGTTCAGCCATTGTTTCTCAAAAGAATTCCATTAACTGACTATATCTCATATATGCTATTGTTATTGTTCTTCAAACCCTAGATCAGATAAAAGACAAATGGTTTCATGGAACTACTGAAATGCAACATGTTTGACTTTTGTTTCTTTGTATACATTTTCTAATTAATCTCTGTATGCTTCTGTCCTATGTCCTAAGAATCTGTGCCAATGTCATACCCAATGCCACCTAGTACCTTGACCCTTTAGAATTATTGTGCTATTGTTCAATTTGCAAATAAAGCAAAGTATTAAATTTCCTCTATAGTCTATACTAATTTGAACATTGGCACTGAACATGAATGTGTATATATGTATATGTATGTGTGTGTGTGAGTGTGTGTGTGTATGTGTCAATCACCTCAGCATTTCCCATATTCATCTTGGAAGTCTACTATTTTCCTCAATTCTACTCACTCAGTAGATGGACTTTTCACAACAGTAATGATTCAAATTAATTTGCAGATTATTTAAAAGTTATATATTTGATACAACATTTCTAGGAATTTTGTAGAAATATTGCAGAGATGAAATATTACTTTAATGAACACCTCAAAAAGTATAATTGGATTCTTATATTCCATTATTTATGTAATTTTATTTGTATTCTGATTGACTATAACTGTGATAACTAAATTAAATAATAAAATAGTAATTTTAAAAATTCATCATCTAAACTATGCTTGTAAAAAATATTGATGAGCATAGAATAGTAAAGAATTTGAATATCCAGGTTACACCATTCAGAGGAACTAATATTATCTAACAGCCCACATTATATTTATAATTTCAAAATATCTCTCAATTTATTGACAGCTATTATGTGTATTTCTTTTGTGGTGAACTGTACACCAGAACATCCATGACATGAATGAGCACAGGTCTTTGGTCATACCATTCATTGGTTCAGCCAAGCATGAAGCAGGTACACTGCACTTGACCATATGTGTGCAAATAAAAGCAGAAAAAATATTAACTTCACTTTTAAAAAACAACCTTATTGAGTCCAGAAGTAAACTTGGGGCATCTGTGCTCCATTAGGCATAATATATGATTTCAGCAGGGTGCACTACTTTGAAATTGTGGCATTCTTAAACACAGAGTACTTTAACCTCTATTTTCCTGAGACATTTCTGATTGTACCTAGCATATAGATTTTGTTTACTTGTTTATATAGCCAGAATTATTCAAATACAATACACCATACAATGGATCAATATTTATTAGAGGGAGAGAACGCACTTAGAAATACAAGGAGCAATTCTAGGAGAAACAGAAATCCGCACGGGGATGCTCAGCTTCCTCCCAGAGAGTGCAGGAACTGAAAAGGTCATCTCTCTGTCTTTGGGAGCTCTATCCCACGGGGCCACACCCCAACAGGGGCCAAGTCTTCTGAGGTCATTAGAATATGCCAAAATCAATGGGAATTTCCAATATAAAGCCAGCATTCTGCAACATGTTTATTTATGGGTTGGTTTGTTGGTTGGCTGGTTTTACAAAATTAATTGAGATAACCTGGACTGAGAGAGTCAATTGGTACTGGTTTCAATGTTTTAGATTATCTTTAGCATTTTAAGCTAATAGATATTTTAAGATTCAGGCATACACATTTTTCTTTTTGTTGTTGTTGCAAAATTAATAGACTGTCATGTGGTGGAAACAGGGCTTTACATGTGCTAGTAAAGCAACATTCATTTGATTCTTCTTATTAAGATACTTTTACCAGTGGTCTGTAACCAAGCCCATGATCCTTTTTATAGTATACACTGTATTAAACATTGAATATACATGTGTATTATATATAAAAAGTACAAAGTGTATGTGCCCTGGTCACCAATTTCTAATTTCTTGAAAGCTAATTACATAAGTTATAATACCCTAAAATTTCCACAAACAACCCAATTTCTGTTTTAGCTTGATTATTCATTTATAATTAATGCTTCTATAACCTGTTTCAATTTAAATATGTAAACCTTCTTCTTTCAATAATAGATACTGTTATAAAGAATCTGAAGAAATGGATGCCAGAAAGAAAAGATTTGCTTTGACTCATGCTAGCTTATGGAGGAGAGAAAGAAAAAGATAGCAAGAGAGGGAGAGAAGGAGAATTACAAAGCACTCAAAGAGAGAGGTGTAAGACACATGATTAAAAGACACATTACCAGTCACTTCTTCCAATAAGGAACCCATGTAATACCATTTTTCTACTTTCAAATAACAGTATCAAATTATGAGTTCACCACTAAGCAGAGACATGAAAAAAATGCTGTGTTGAACTTAACCTGTTAACATACACAGATTTGTAGAGAAAACTTCATGTCCAAATCACAGCTGTGCAAGTATACCAACCAGCAAGTACTTTAGAAAAATGCCAAATCATTACGCAGGAATTTCTTTTATTCTTTTGAATAACTTGGATTGTGATTATATGTAGTTAAAAAACTTGTTAGAGTGAGCCTCCGAGTGCGAGCCTGCGAGGGAAGCTATGGGGCCTCCGGGAAGAAAGATCAATCGTCCCCGGACGGAGCTGAAGAAGAAGTTGTTCAAGCGCCGGAGGGTGCTGAGCAGGGATGGGCGACGGAAGCGCCAGGTGGTTGGGGCCGTGATAGAGGAAGGGCTGACTAAGAAGCATCATCTCAAGAAGCGAGCGTCCAGTGCACGTGCCAACATCACGCTATCCGGGAAGAAGCGCAGGAAACTCCTGCAGCAAATCCGCTTTGCCCAGAAAGAGAAAGCATCCATGGAAGTGGATGCTCCCTCCAAGTCAACCAGGACTAGTGAGCCACAGCCCAAACGACAAAAGAAGATAAAAGCTCCCAAGGATGTAGATATGGAGGATCTTGAAAATGAGAATTAGAAGATTCTCAACAGCAGCCAGAAGAATTTGGAGGACTTTGGAGAAAATACTACTATATTTCACTCTCGCAGACACTCCTTCCTTAATGTCCCACTGACCTCCCCTGGAGATATATATTGGGAGGGAAGAGAACACAGAAAGACTGGAGAAGGTACTTTCTAGCATCAGCTCCTTTGTAATAAAGCCCTGGAGCTTTAACCAACATGATTAAGTGCAAGAACAGGAATGGACCATATATAAAGGCCTTTGAGAGATAATCTAGAAGCAGGATTTGCAATGTGCTAGAATAAAGCAATAAACTAGATAACGCAGGGCAAAAAAAAAAAAAAAAAACTTGTTAGGTATTGTCTTTTAAATTCTTTTGTTTAGGACTATATCTTTCTATTGTGAAAACTGCATAAATTAAAAATCAATATATAAAATTACACACAACACCATATGTATATATATTAATTAATTAATTAACAAGAACTTCCCAAAGTACACCTGAAAGAAATTACCAT
>PVIH01007525.1:46548-99665 GCA_004025045.1 Sigmodon hispidus
AAAAAAAAAAAAAAAAAAAAAAAAAAAAAAAAAAAAAAAAAAAAAAAAAAAAAAAGACATTGCATATCATCAGCCTTAGGCATCCCAATACTTTGGAAACATTTATTAACTTTGTAATTTTAAGTTCTTTCTCTATGGAAGGCATCAGTTTCTTAAAAGATGTTACCCAGTGGCATATTGGGTAGGATAAAGTCACTTACTGCCTTATGCAGTGATCCAAAGAGTAAATGTTTAAGACTGAGGAAGCAGAAGACAGAGGGCTGTACTTCCATGTTTTGTTGTCAGTGTAGGATCTGTAGAGGAAGAAAGTGGGCAGGAAAAGATAGCGTCACACTTTAGGAACAAGATTAGAGAATATTTTTTCTGGTTATACAGGACTCTATTCAAATGTTCGTATTTTGAATTGTATTTCCCACAGAAATAGGCCTACACCTTCTTCACTGGGATTTTTCTAGCACAGGTGATGCTAGGTAGACCCAGAGGAGCAGCAATGGGGACAGTAAGAGAACTGTGTAGTTTTGAGAAAGAAATATAAAAACATGTATTTCTTACACCTCCACAATCCATGAAATCGACAGTGTGAGTCATTTCATGCCACTAAATTAAATGCACACCACTTACAATTGCCTGGTCTGGTTTATTTACTTATAAACAAAAATATATTTGTTTTATTTCATTGTGACAGTCTTAGCCAGGCTAGATTTAGTCTAGATATTCTTGTGCTTGCATTGGGATTAAACAGACATACCACTATGCCTTGTTACAAAAGCAGATTGGCATGTTTTTAATGTATAAAATATGTTCATATATTATTGCTGATTTATCTCAAATGAGGAAGATAGAAAAAAGGAATTAATTAAAAATTGTAAAATTATTTTATCTGAAATATAGAGGATCCGATAAAAAAATCTAATTCTGTTTGTTTTAATTTTTATCTATTTTTTAATTTATTATGAATAGAGTCATTTTTATCTGTGTATATCCTTGTTCAAACTCCCTTCCCCCTCACACCCCTTCCAGTCACTCTCTCTTCTTCACATCACTTTATCTCCTCCCCAGCAAGGGCAGGAGGTCTTAAAGTCCCAATGTGGCTTATTTCAGCATCCACACCTGGCAGATAAACTTTCCTCACCCCAACATCAAGACTGGATCAATCAGCTGTTCTTCTGGAGGGAGTGGGATCCAAGGTGCCAGTGCAAGGTGTTTCAGATCCCAAGCTGTTCAGTGTTTGTGGTTTGCAGCTTGGACATGCTTTGCTTTTTGCTTTTTTGTTTAGAGTCCACTACTGAGTGAGAACATCCCCTGCTTATCTTTCTGGGTTTGTGATACCTCGCTCAGGAGGATATTCTCCAAATGTGTCCATTGGCCTGCAAATTTTGGGATATCATTTTTTCTTACTACTGAGTAGTACTCCATTGTGTAGATGTACCACAGTTTGTTAATCCATTCTTCAGTTGAAGGGCATCTAGGTTGTTTCTATGTTCTTGTTATTACGAATAATGTTGCTATGAACATAGCAGTGCAAATGTGTATTTTTAGGGTATATGCCCAGTAATGGAATTGCTTGTTCTTTGGGGAGACAGATTCCTAGTTTTCTAAGAAATCACCATACTGCATCTAGAGTGGCTGAACCAACTTACACTCTCACCAACAATGGAGGAGTGTTCCCCTTGCTCAGCAACCTCTCCAGCATAGGCTGTCATCTGTGGCTTTTATGTTAGCCAATCTGACAGGTGTAAGGTGGTATCTCAAAGTTGTTTTGATTTGTATTTCTCTGATGACTAAAGTAGTCCAGTACATTTTCAAGTGCCTTTCAGCCACTTTTAATTCTTCTGCTGCAAATTCCCTTTTCAGTACTGAGCCCCAGTTTTTAATTGGGTAATTCAAGGTTTTATGCACTAGATTCTTGAGTTCTCTATATATTTTAGAGATCAGTCCTCTGGCACTTGTAGGGTTGGTAAAAATCTTTCCCCATTCTGTAGGCTGTCATTTTGCCTTATTGATTGTGTCCTTGGCTTTACAGAAGCTTCTCAGTTTCAGGAGGTCCCACTTATTGATTGTTGTTCTTAATGTCTGTGCTACTGGTGTTTAGGAAGTGGTCGCCTGTGCCAATGTGTTGGAGGGTATTTTCCACTTTTTTTTCTATTAAGTTCAGTATGGCTGGTTTTATGTTGAGGTCTTTGATCTGCTTGGATTTGAGTTTTGTGCAGGGTGATATGCTTGGATCTATTTGCATTTTTCTATACACTACCATCCAGCTATGCCCACACCATTTGTTAAATATACTACTTTTTTTCCACTGAGTATTTTGGGCCTCTTTGTCAAAGATCAGGTGTTCATAGGTTTTTGGGTTAATGTCAGGATCTTCAATTTAATTCCATTGATCCACAAGTCTGTTTTTATGCCAGTACCAGGCTGTTTTTATTACTATAGCTCTATAGTATAACTTGAAGTCAGGGATGGTGATGCCTCCTGAGGTTCTTTTGTTGAGCAAAATTGTTTTGACAATATTGGCTTTCCTTTTATTCCAAATGAAATTGAGTATTACTCTTTCAAGGTCTGTAAAAATTTGTGTTGAAATTTTGATGGGCAGTACATTGAATCTGTAGATTGCTTTTGGTAGAATTGCCATTTTTCCTATGTTGATCCTACCTATCCAAGAACATGGGAGAGCTTTCCATTTTCTGATATCCTGTTCAATTTCTTTCTTCAGTGATTTAAAGTTTTTGTCAAATAGATCTGTTACTTCTTTGGTTATAGTTACACCTAAGTATTTAATGCTATTTGCAGCTATTATAAAGGGTGATATTTCCTTTATTTTTCTCAGCCCTTTTATCATTAGTGTATAGGAATGCTACTGAGTTCTTTGTGTTAATCTTGTATCCTGCTACATTGCTGAAGGTATTTATCAGCTGTAGAAGGTCCCTGGTAGAATTTTGTGGATCACTTATGTATACAATCATGACATCTGCAAATAGAGATAGTTTCACTTCTTTTCCAATTTGTATTCGCTTCTTCTCCTTTTGTTCTCTTATTGCTTTAGCTAAAACTTCGTACCTGTATTGAATAGATAATGGGAGAGAGGACATCCTTGTTTAGTTCCCGATTTTAGTAGGATTGCTTTGAGTGTTTCTCCATTAAGTTTGATGTTGGCTGTCAGCTTCTTGTAAATTGTCTTTATTATATTTAGATACTTTCCCTGTATTCCTGATCTCTTCAGGAATTTTGTCATAAAAGAGTGTTGGATTTTGTGTTATGGCTTTTTGATTTTAGAGTTTTCTTTAACTGATGTAACTTTTTCCACTGTTGAGCCTTCCACTCCAGAGATTCTTGCTTCCATCTCTTGGATTCTGTTGGTTGTGCTTGTATCTGTAGTTTAAACTCTTTTCCTCAGGATTTCTATTTCCACCTTTGCCTCATTTTGTGTCTTTTTTATTGTTTCCTTTTCACTTTTTAGTTCCTGGAATGCTTCTTTCGTTTTTGGGCTTTCCTTTTCTTGGCTTTCTTTCCAGGATTTATTTGTCTCTTCCAATTTTTTGTTTGTATTTACTTCTATTTCTTTAAGGGAATTTTTTATATCTTCTTTGAAGGCTTCAATAATCTTCATAAAGGTGTTTTTGCTGTTGTTTCCTTCTGATTCCTCTTCATGTCTCTCTTCAGCTCTTGTAGAACCACCAGTGTCTTCTGGTGTTGCCTTGTTGTTCTTTATATTGCTATATGTATTCTTGTACTGGTGTCTGCCCCTGGCTTCAGTGGTTCACAATTAGTCAGCTCCTAGTCAGTTGTTGCTAGAAGGCTTGTGTGTTTCCTTTTTGCTCTAAGGAAAGGGTCTGTTCAATTTTTGACTCTACTCTGGACAGGAGATTGTGTTTCCAAGGCCCCCAGTTCTTGTCTGATGATGCAGTTCACTCTGGAGATGGGGCCTTATGCTGGGATGAGTCTGAGATCAGACCCTTTGGTCTGATTACAAGCCCAATCCTGTAGAGGAATTCTCCAGACTGCGACCCAGGAGGTGGAATCTGCTTACCTTTGACTCTGCTCTGGATGGGGATGGAATTTCAAAGCCCTCGGTCCTTGTCTGATGATTTAATTTGCCCTGGAGATGAGGCCAGCCGGGCAGGGCCTAGGGCCTTCTTTGACTCCACTCTGGATGTGGCTTCTTTTTGTTTTACTCTAAAATACAACCTATTGACTAGCTATCCATCTGCATATAAGAAATGCTTTCATTTTAAAAGAAGAATATAGCTGCTGAATAATACCTTACTATGCTAATGTACAAGCTTTTAATTTACTGTTCATTAGTGAATAAACATCTTGGTTATTATATTTCTTGATTATGAATAAAGCAACAGTGAACCTTACTAAGCATGTTTTGGACAGTATGGACAGTAGGACACAGGAACTTTTTGGTATCCTTGCAAAAATGATACAGCTGGATCATGCAGTAGATCTTTTTTATACATACTTGAGTAACTGCCACACTAATTCGCATAGTGCTTACAGCAATGTGAACTCATACCAGCAATGAATAATTGTTCCTTTTCCCATACATCCATACCAGTATTTGGTATTTTATCTTAGTCTCTCTGACTGAGATAAAATAAAATCTTATAATAGTTATACTTTCTAAGTTAAATTGATAGCTAAATATGTTGGAATTTTTTATTGAGCCTTAGACATTTATATTTGATGTTTGAGAACTTTTTGTTTAGTTCTTTAACCTAGTATTAATTAGACCTTTTTCTATCTTTTATTAAAACCTATAAATTTTTAATTTATTTCTAGAATTTCATACATTAAGTACTATACTCATATTATTTCCATCTCTAACTCCCCCATCATCCAAATCCTTTTATGTCTCCCATGATTCCTTTCAATTTTAATTATGTATGTATATATATATATTTCACTATATATGATTAAAGTCTCTGAGATTTCTCCTATTAACACTGACATGTTACTATTGTGATTATAAAATTCTTGCTTAGATAATGATATTTTTGAGATTTCATGGGTTATTCTCCATTATATATAGAATCTTATCTTACAGCAGAAGTCCTTGTCCTTTTGATTTTACAAATGATGCAGTGGCATAGCACTTCTTCTGCAATATTCACTGAGCCTTAAGCATAAAGGGTAGATTATAAAAGTATACATGTGTATGGACATCTTATGTCCTTTGTCCCCTTGCATTTTGAAGAGCTGTGAACTATTCTTGAAAAAAGATTTCCTTTGATGAGAATAGTGGCTCCTTGAAAATTAGTAGAGGAAAATACAACCATCACATATGTAGAAAACATGCAAAATACACCCTGGAGGAAAAAAAAAAAACTTGATACAAACAGATCTGGTCAAACGTGATAGTTACAGATAGAAGAGTCCAAGTAGAACTAAAACTATTTCCCTGCACAAAAATAAACTACAAAATAACCAGGGTTTTAAAAGTGAAACCTAAAATTCTAAAACTACAAGAGGAGAAAACTGGCATTACATCCATAAGATGTAGGTTGTGTGCAAAATCTATCTGAATAGGACTCCATTTGCCCAGGAATTAAACCTAACAATTTACAAATAGAGTTTGATATAATTAAAATGCTTCATTACAGCAACAGAAGCAATAAACCTATGAAGAATATTCCTACAGAGTTGGAAAGAATCTTTGTTTGCTATATATCTGACGATTAATACATAGAATATACGAAGAGTTAAAATTTAAGAGTCACAGAAGAATATAACTCAATTGAAAATTTGACTATATTTCTAAATAGAGAGTTCTGAAAAGACAAAATAAAAAATGGCTAATAACTGTCTTTAAAAATGTTAAATATACTCACTAGGCAAGCTGATATTAAAACTACTTTAATGTTTAATCTTGCCACAGTCAGAAAAAACAAGATCATGGAAATAGCTGAAAACAAGTGCTGGCAAGAATGTAAAGACTGGCAAAGCCTTATTGATTATTAGTGGAATTAAAAACTGGTCTAGGCACTTGGGAACTCAGTGTGGAGATTCCTCAAACAGCTAAAAGCATTATCTGCAGTATAACCCAGCTATACTACTCTTGACATTTGCCAAAAGGACTTGGCATCCTACTTCCAAAATAGCTGCTCCGCTATGTCCGCTGCTACTCTACTGACTGTAGCTGAGAAATGGAAACAATCTATCTGTCCTTCCACTGATAAATGGATCATAAAAATGTGGTTTAAATGTTCATTTATATTATTCAGCAGTAAAGAGAGATAGAATGTGAAGATAAGTGGATGGACCTATAAAAATTACCAACGGTGTTAACCTGGTGGTAGAGAGAGACAGACACTGCACTGTTCTCTCTAATTTGTGAAACTTACTTGAAAATAATGAGATATTATTATACAACCTGAAATAACAACAGAAACTCAGAAAGTAAAAATCCAACTATGGAGTGGGAAGATTCTCTAAGGTAAAGGACAGTGCGAGATAGGAGCCACAAAGAGGGAAGTGAGACAAAGAGGAGTGGGAGACTTTAACTTGGGAAGCAGAAGGGGCAGTTAATACGGATAGAGAGGTAGGATAAGTGATGAATGCTATTAAAATTGACTGAAAAACTCATAAGGAATCATTCCATGTTATGTTTCCCTTAAATGACATCTAACGTGAATACTAGTTTATGTGTATAATGTTGATAGTCTAAATGAAATTATGCCACTTGAGGTTACAAGTTTTCCTTTGTCCAAAAATGATAGATCTAGGTTGAAGTATGGAAAAGCTGGCTTTAAGAATCTAAGAAATCACTAGTACAATATGGGCTATTTTTGTTATTTTTGGTTTTCTTTAGAACATGAAGGTCAGTGCCTAGTGATAAAGATACCAAAAACTTTGAACACAGACCTGTTCTCTGATCACTAGCTCCCATAGTACCAGCAAGTTCTATCCACACTATAAACTGAAAAAGTAGTTAACAATTCTACACAACTATGGTGCCTAGCTATCACAACAGTATCCACACAACAAGGCATGCCTAAAGGTGTAATAGTGGCACTTACATTCTGGTAATAAACAATTTACTGTCTAATTGAACTTATTGATTGCTGAAGAGAAATAAGTGTAAGAAGTCCTGCCATTAACAAGTCTGGAGGAGGCGCCTTTCACGGAATTCTTCTTCAAGCCTGCTGTTTTCTCTATTATTTCCTGTCTCCTTGTTCTAACCAAGACAGTGTTCCTGATCCTCCTATAACAAATTACCAAATATCTTATGGTTTAAAATAAAAAGTTATTATCGAGTTCTGGAACATAAAATTCTCACCATGCAGTAGGAAGGTATTAGAGGGAAAGAGTTCACATCTGAGCTGGGGAATCAACCTACTCTCTTCTAAACTAATCCTAGAGTCTACAGTTCTTTCCTCTCCCAGCTATAGACTCACTTCCCACTGTCTATTCCCATTACACTGCCTTTTGACATTTTTCTTTTCTCTTTGTATTAAAGATATTTATTGTTAGAGCTAGGGCTACTTAGATAATCTACAGTAATTTCAGTTTACAATTATTTTTGAAAAATATATGATACTGACTTGGGAATGAAGATACTAATGTATAACTATGAAAGGGAGACATTCAACATGTGTGACACTCACCTTCCTTGTATTGTGACTAATATGGAGATGCAGAAAGGCTGTGATTTGGGAAAATTGTAAAAACATTAAACAAAGTATGTTTTTCCTGATATATGTTAACACAGTGGCAGTGAGGATGTATGTTAGCTCAGTGAAATGAACATACAACATAGGGCAACCTATGTTGTCACCACATGAAACAGACACTCACTGTGGCCTTTTGATCAATCTGTGTTCTGTGTATCTTGTTTCACCTCCATTTTCCAGTTTCAAACTGACGGAGGATCTCTCATCCACAGTTCACATGTCAGTAAAGTTCAATTTCTACATATATTTACTGTCTGCTGCATATTATAAAAGTTCCTTTCAAATATCCAAGACTTCATGAGTAGTATTTCCATCATTGCTACTTATGAACTATTCTACTTTACAGAAATGTCAGTGAAAAGCTACTTCAAGTAAGACATCCACATTGGTTTTGCATGTTAGAACAAACACACACTACCAACCGCCAAACTACAGATTATTCCAAAAAGTTACTGGCCAAGTACAAGGAAAAAGAAGCAGAAGAGAAAAGAGAATTTTTTCTTTCCTTGTGGTGTCTCCTTATAAGAGAGTGGGTGGGCACAGATTTATGATGCCATGCCCGTGGGTGTGCCTTTCATACACTGCTTTTTCTGATGGGATCCAATGACGGATTATAGGACTAGCACATTTACCACGTAGCTGTAATGTGCCAAAAATTCTTACAAACTTGAGTTTTACTTTCATAGCAAGAAAGATTATTTATTTATCATTATATCAACTCTGCCATCATTAGTCTTAGTTAATTAATACTAGTGAAATCAGAAAAATAAAAACTGATAACAAACTATCTGTTGATTGCCATTTTATGAAGTCATCTTATAAAATATATAAATTTATAAAGTATAAATTTAACTTATTTTTAGAAATATATTTCTTCCAATTATTTTAAAGTATTCGGTTATGCTCTTTCTCCTTTAGGTAGATTTCCCAGAAGTCATTGACCACATCTAAACGTAACTGCATCAACAAATCAACTGCTCAATTATCATTGACATTCTTCCAGTGCAGCCCAATGCCTATTAGAATAAAACAATACACTGTTCTGAGACTGTTTTTTTTTTAATTTGTAGATTTGCATGTATCACATCCTAGTATTTTAACACATTCATCTTTTTTCTAATACTTTTTCTGAGTCATAAAGTTGATTATGCTATATCATACTGTCAGAAATAAGCAGGCATCACATCACACAGCACTGAATACAGATCATCTTTAATGCTTTCATGACACTTTATTTCTGTATCTTTATTAATGTTTTAGACACAGCATATAAGAAATGCAACTATGCTACATAATATATCAAGTTTATGAGCAGCTATTTCTATCAAAATGTTTCTATGCTTGATTGTCCTACATACCCATCTGAATATTTGAACTGTTTAAGAATGGACTATTGAGTAAATAATGAAGTTTTTCAAAATTATTTTTTGTACATTTACATCATAATATAAAATCGGTCTCTGTAACTGTGCTTATCTCATGGGATCATTTCTGATAGTTGTTATGGCACCATAAAATAAAAAGGGACTGACTGAAATTGCATTCAAATGCATTAAACTGTTTGATTTATTTTCTCACAAAGAAAAAATAGAAGTAGTCCAGATGGTAGTCTTCCTACATTGAGCAATAAATATCAACAGATTCTCAATGTACTAAGTAAGTAAATAAATTAAAAAATATATTCATGTTTATGGAACACATGGTTTCTGAAACTCTGAGATCAAATTCAAATGAAAAAGGATATTCTTAAGAAAATAAAGAAGGTGCCATGAATTGCATCATTATGGACCTTATGTCTCTGTAGTATCATATAAAGTCCACTATGTGCATGATCAAGAGTGATGTAACTGCAAAATGTGGCAGTTATAGTTCTAGCTTTTAGAAAGTACACCACAAAGACTTCCCTAGTGGCTGTATCAGTTTATATCCACACCAATGGTAAATAGATATTTTGTTTATTCATATACCTGCCATCAATTTAAAAAAAAATCTCAGTAATTCTGACTGATGTTAGATGAAATTACACAGTAGATTTTATTTGTCATCCCCTTGTTACAATTTTTAAGTATTTTAAATTTTTCTAGCCATTTATACTTTATCTTTTATTTATTTTTCTGTTTGGGTTTTTTTTATTGAATGTAGTTTTTTTCATACAATATATTCTGATTATGGTTTCCAATCCTTCATCTCCTTCCAGATTTCCTCAACTTTCTCATCCATCAAACTTTGGGCCTCTTTCTCTCCTTTTAGAAAACAAAGAGGCAATTTTTAAAATAGATAAAATAACAAATAGAATAGAACAAAATAAACAAGCTGGTGGTTCTAAGAAACACAAGTATGTACAGAGACATAAACACACAGTACTTCTGAATATTTTTGGTTAAGATCTATAATTACTTTTTCTTCCTGTTTATTGAAAACAAATTATTTCCTCACCTAATATATCCTGATTATGGTTTCTCCCCCATCTACTCCTCCCAATACCTCTCACTTTACTTCCCATCTGGATCTACTCCATTTTAGTCTGTCATTAGAAAAAAAAACAGGATCCTAAGAGATAATATTAAAATATAACAAAAATATAGCAAGTTTAAACCAAAACTATCACATAGAAGTTGGACAAGGCAAACCAAAAGGAAAAGGAGCTCAAGATAAGACACAAGGATCAGTGACCCATTTGGCTACATAATCAAGATCCCATTAGAACCCACATGATGTCCCTAGCTAGGTCTCCAACCATTAGTGGAGGGAGTGTCTACACAGGAAGTCTTCTATAATCAAATGAATAACCACCCTAAGATAACAGAACCTACATAAAACAATGAATAGAGGTGGAGACAGAGATCCATGGCTGAGAACTGGGCAGATCCCCTGAAATAGCTGGGAGTGGTGGAGCAGAGTTTGTATGAGCAAGGGGATTAGGATTATTAGGAAAATTCTCACAGTGATGGCTGGCTGGAGCTCTGGGGAACTCACTAACCAAGAACAGCCACTGGGTAATCATCAGGGAAAGGAGCTTGGTCCTCCAAGGGTAGGCAACTGTCGATTGACATGGGCAGTATGTGAAGCCTAGAGAAGTGTGATCATACTGTGTTTCTGTGCATGGGTTGGCGCCTCAGAGCCCATTCCCTTCAGGGAAACACCTAACCCAATCTTGATATTAGGATGAGAAAATTAGACTTGCCTGTAGTAGATGCACCATGCTGAGCTGACCCACCTTGGGACTTCTTGCACTTTTTGGGGAGGAGATGGGGGGTATTGGGAGGGGGAAGGCTGAAGGCTGACTGGGAGGGATAAGGAGGAGGGAAGGGAGGGGAAACAAGGAGATACATAGACTTTATTTTATAAATAAAATAAAACAACTAAACTGAAAGTTAAAGAGGATCTGCTACAGATCTGTGAAGTTTCTGTGCTTGCTGCTTCAGTTCCTGTGAATTTATTTGAAATTTCTCATGTTAATTTAGAGGACTATGATTACTTGGAGTCCCCAATTCCCTCAGGCTTTTTCTAGTTCCTTTTCTGCTGGATTCCCTGAGCTCTGAGAGAGGGGAGGTAATGGAGATATGATATTTAGGACATAGTGTTTCAGGGTCTCTCATTATTTGCATAACACCTGGTCTCTATGTCTGTTCCCATCTGCAGCAGGAAGAAGATTCTTTGATGGTATATAGCCCACTTTTAAACTAGATTGTTTTTGTTTTTAGTTTATTCTTGCTGTTCAATTTTTGCTGTTCTTCACGTATTGTATATACTAACCCATTTTATGGCAAATAGCTATAAAGACTTTTTCCACTCTGTAGATTGTTTCTTCACTCAAATGATAGTTTCTTTTAATGTACAGAGCTTGTAATTTCACATGATCCCATTTGTCAATCTCTGGTATTAATGCCCACAGTATCAGTGTCCTGTGCAGAAATCTTTACTTTTCCAGTAAAAGTATGATTCCTATTTTCTATTTCATTAGATTCAGGGTATCCAGTCTACTGTTGATTCACTTGACTCATTTGGAAAATATATTTGCATGGAATATGAGATAAGGATTTTGTTACCTTTTTATATGTTTAGGACTATAGTATAGCCAATAAGCACTTTACTATTTAGAAAAGATGCTGTCATTAATCTCAGGTGTATTGTCTTTGTTGTAGAAAAATATAAGGATACCAGAGTTTATTGTGATGTGTGGGTTCACAATTCTATTTTGCTGATGATGTGCCTGTTTTTATATCAGTATCATACTATTTTATCACTATAGCTACATAGTATAACTTAGAATCTTAGGCAGAAATGTAGTGGGATTATGGTGGTAATGTTAAAAATATTTGTCCCTCCTACTGGTTTAATAAAAAGCTGATTGGCTAGAGGCAGACAGGAGGTGTGGCTGGGGCTAACAGACTCAGAAAACTGGAAACATCTCAGAGCAGAACACAGATGCCATAGAGTTGTCCAAATTTCCAGGAGATGCAGAGGATAAAAGTTGAAATGCTGCTGAGAGAAGGTTCTAAGCCGCATGACTAAACAAGGATCATGGGTGAGTATAAGAGTAAAGAGTAAGTAAGCTATATGCCCGGGGCCATAGGCCAATCATCATAAAGTTAACACAATGTCTGTATAATTATTTGAGCTTAAGTGGCAGTGGGGCTGCAAGTGGGTACAAATCTCAAGGCTAGACTAGGAAGTCCGTACCAGAAATCTAGTATAACAGAGAAAGACCTCCAACAGTTTGTTTTATTTTTTTAGGATAATTTTGAATATCCAAAGTTTGTTTGTTTTTTTGTGTGTTGTGTGAATGTGTGTTTTCATGAGAATTTTTTTTCTCAATTTTTGTGACAGTTCATTGGAATATTTCTTTTATGAAATTAAGTATCTGTTTGGGGGGCTGTAAGTGTTTAGAACTGTAATATTCTCTTGTTTGTTTTTCATTTAATGAGTATAAATTGAATTGGTTTTGTCTACCTCCTTCTGATTTATTATATATGACAGAAGCTATGCTTGCTTACATATTAGTTCAATTTTCTTAGAAAAATGTCTAACATCATTTTACCCTAAGATAATGTCTGCCTTGTTAGGATGGTGTTTTTTAGGGGCAACACAGAGGAATTCAGTTTTGTTATTGAGTCTATTATTCCATTTCTTTCTATCTGGAGTTGAGATTATGAATGCTTAGAGTCATTATAGAAAGCTGTGTATAAATTCCTGTTATGTTGTTGGTTCTAACACTTTATTAGATTGTTTTAATTAACTTTTATGTAAATGTTTCTTTGGAAAGTCATGATTTATTTAATTTGTTTTTATCAAAGAAGTTTTATTTTTCATTTAATTTTGATAAATTTTTAGTTGCATAATAATCTCACTTGGCAGTTGTGATTTTCAAGGACTTGAATTACATTGGCTTTGGTGAATTTAGTTAGATAAAATATACCTACAGGGCAGGGTAAAACCATCCTCAATATGTCACAAATTGAAAAACAAATCTTTAGAATTAAAACTAGACTAAAATTGGCTAAGAATCAAGAAAAGATGGCTATAGGAATATACCAAGGTTCTTACAAAGTAAGTGTGACAGGTAAGTATTATTATTTTTTCAAATGGCAAAAGTCAAAATTCTAAAAATGTAATACCTAAGTATTCAGAAAACAAAAATTGACATAATCTAAAAATTTTCTAAATATGCAGTATTCACTGTTTCAAGGTCTGAGATAAAGTAATCTTTGGATAAATCTCTGTAGTATGCTGAGTTTCAGAATGAATTTTACTTGACTTCTCTAAATATTTTAGAGATCAGTCCTCTGTCACTTGTAGGGTTGGTAAAAATCTTTTCCCATTCTGTAAGCTGTCATTTTGTTTTATTGAGTGTGTCCTTTGCCTTACAAAGTTTCTCAGTTTCAGGAGGTCCCAATTATGTTCTTAGTGTCTGTGATACTGGTGTTATATTTAGGAGGTAGCCACCTGTGCCAATGCATTGGAGGGTATTTCCCATTTTCTTTTCTAACAAGTTCAGTGTAGCTGTGTTTACGTTGAGGTCTTTGATTCACTTGGATTTGAGTTTTCTGTAGGGTGATAGATTTGGATCTATTTGCATTTTTCTACACATTATACCATCTAGTTATACCAACACCATTTGTTGAAGATACTATCTTTGTTCCATTGGAAATTTTTGGCCTCTCTGTCAAAAATCAGGTGTTCATTTGTATGCAAGTTAATATTGGGAACTTCAATTCAAATTCATTGATCCATAAGTCTTCTTTTATGCCAGTACCAGGCTGTTTTTATTACTGTGGCTCTATAGTATAATTTGAAGTTGGGAATGGTGATGTAACCTGAGTTTATTTTGTTGAGCAAAATTGTTTTGGCAATCCTGGCTTTTCTGTTATTCCCACATGAAATTGAGTATTGTTCTTATAATGTCTATAAAAAACTGTGTTGGGATTTCAATGGGGATTGCACTGAATCTTTAGATTGCTTTTGGTAAGATTGCCAGTTTTACTATGTTGACCCTACCTATTCAGGAACATGGGAGAGCTTTCCGTTTTCTGATATCCTCTTCAATTTCTTTCTTTCAGTGATTTAAAGATTTTGTCAAATAGATCTGTTACTTCTTTGGTTAGAGTTACACCTAGGTATTTTATTAGCAGCTATTAAAAAAGGTGATGTTTTTATTATTTGTTTTTCAACCCTTTTATCTTTAGTGTATAGGATGGCGATTGATTTCTTAGAGCTAATCTTGTATCCTGCTACATTACTGAAGGGGTTTATTAGCTATGGATGTTCTCTGGTAGAGTTTGTGGGTCACTTATGTATACAGTCATATCATCTGCAAATAAAGATAGCCCAAAGCCCTAAATAACTCAATTAAAACTGGGGTTCATAACTGAAAAGGGAATTTTCAGCAGAGTTACGAATGGCTGAAAGGCACTTGAGAAAGTGCTCAACATTTTTAGCCATCAGAGAAATGCAAATCAAAATAACTTTGAGATATCACCTTACACTTGTCAGAATGGCTAAGATTAAAAACACAGATGTTAGCCTATGCTGGAGAGGATGCAGAATGACAGGAACACTCCTCCATTGTGGGTAGAAGTGCAAACTTGTTCGGCCACTCTGGGAATCAGTATGGTGGTTTCTCTGAAAATTGGGAATCAATTTCCCTAAGCATCCCGCAATACCACTATTGGGCATATACCCTAAAGACACCTATTTGCACCTCAAAAGCGTTAGCTTAACTATGTTCACAGCAGCATTATTTATGATAGCAAGAACCTCGAAACAGCTTAGATGCCCCTAAACTGAAGAATGGATTTACAAACTGTGGTACATCTGCACAATGGAATACTACTCAGCAGTAAGAATAAATAATATCCTAAAATTTGCAGACAAATGTATGTAATTGGAGAATATCCTCCTGTGGGAAGTATCATAAACCCTGAAAGATAAGCAGGGGATGTACTCACTCATTAGTGGACTTTTAAAAGAATGTAAAGAACACCCAAGCTCCAGACTATAACCACTGAATAGCTTGGGATCCGAAAATTATATTTAATATAGTCTTGGACTACTCATTTAATCTCAGCACAGTTCATTCTACACAACGGCATTGTTACATATTTCTTTTTTTCTTGTCACTATTTTATTTTATTTCTTTAGAAAATAAAGTCTTTTTATATGTAAAATAAGATAAAATAAAATATAAAAAAGAATGAATTTTACTGGATTCATAACACAATTTCATTATTATTTATAACAACTGATATTTGTAATATGGGAAAATTTTATAAACACTAGATTTTACACTTCATATATTCTCACCTATGCTGTTCAGTTGCGTATTTGTCTAGGAACTGGCAATAAAACAATAATTGAATTGTCTTGGGTTGATCCTGTATATTCTGCTACTGACATCAGGAAACATTAAAGCAATTGTTGTTTCCTATTGAGTAATAATTTCAGCAAGCATCTCTTCAGCATCAAATAATGTTTATGTAAAATCAATTCATCACCATTTCCAGGATATTTCTGTCACTGAAACAGTCTGTTTGTCTTGAATTAGCATGGCATCTCTGGCCCCATCTATGCACAGGGCCTTGTCATAAACTGCTTCCTTGAGTTTACCTACAATTCAAGTTCTGCTCTTGCTTTGGTCAGGTAATCATTACTTTTTTTATTTTTAACAATTTTGCTTCCTCTGTTATCTTCCACTCACTATGTTCATCAGGTTCACTACATTAAAATAAGTGACCGGGATTCTGTTTTCTAGGGGCTCTATCTAAAGAACAGTTTTATATTATGATCCAATGTGATTGCAGCAATGACTCTTAGGTTTTCATTAAGCACAATGTGACATGGCAAGTTTATCCTTTATTATTTGAATGAAAGTCTTTCTCAATAGCTACACATTAATAATATTTAGGATATTATGTTATGTTTAAGACTGCCACTGAAAACCAATACATAATTTTGATAATTACTTTATAAAATTACTGTTAGCCATAAACAGAAGTTGAATGGCCTTTAGTTCAAAGATATTTAAAAATAAACCATTCTCTAGAGTTCAAAGTGAACCTGTCTTTCCCACAAAGCACAATTTAAACTCAAAATTTAATGAACTACGATTATCTAAATTTGTTATTCTCTTTGAGAACGCAACTAATTATTTCTATTTATCTTAAAAATTAATGTCAGAGTTATAAATAATTTAGCTCACTTGAACTAGAAAATTATTATTATCAAAATTATAAAAAATGAATTATATATATAGCATGATGAGTTAAAACTTGATATATTAAAACTGATGGTAAGTTACTAAGAAATTATCTTCTCCAACAACTTGGGTCAAAATTTCCCATCAGATTACCTGATACTTTAAACCCTGCTTTCTTTTAGTAACTTTGACTTAAATAGGAAAAATTTGGATGTTCATCTTTTCCCAATATCCAGCAGAATTATTCTACATATACCCAGGTTATTATGAGCTTGCTTGCTTTCTTAATAACACACATCTGCTCTGCTATTGAATGTTGAATGTTGCTGTGTGACTTCTGCTAAACTTTCTAGTGATAGATGGGGCAATGATAAATGACATTTGAGAATTATTGTATATATCTTCTCATTTCAAGCAAGAGAAACAATCGAGAATTACAGGAAGAGCTTGGGTGTTTTACAGTCAGCCTCTGCATCCTTATTTGAAATGCAGCATATAAATGAGTATCTTGATGTTCATTTGAAATTCATTTCAGTCTAGGATGCAAATGCTATAGAAACAGCAAATTAACCAATAAAATCCATGTCCCAGTCTTAATTAGAAAGTTGGCAAGGGACAGAATGTTCTGTGTGTTCCAGGATGTATGGCATCTGGATGTGGCTAAGTAACTAGATTCTGCCAAAAGAGTAAGAGGCAAAGTTTTATCTGCTACTTCCCGGACCTTAGTGATTCAAACAAGCCATGAAGTTCATCATCTTCCCTTTACTCGGGTTTTTGCAAACACCCCAAGGAAGAATAACAGTGCACTGAGTGCAGTGCTGAGGAAAGTTGTTGGGAACCAAGAAGAAACTGACATGTGGAGAGAGCAGAAGAAATCAGGAACCAGTTCTGTGCTCTGCAGATGTAAACATTATTACCTTCTGGTACTTTGAGAGTTTATAGGCTGGTAATAGTAGTTCTGTACTTTCTGTTGGCTCTTAAGCACATTTAAAAGTAGACATTATAAGTCATTTGCTTTTCATGGAGGATAATTTGAACATCTATGGTTGGTATGTAAAAAGAGCAGCAATATTCGCTTAGGAAAAGAAAAAAAACATTTAATTGCATATATTTGTCAACTTTATTGTTATTAAATATGACACAATCTATACTTCATACTTTTACTGAAGCCCTACTCTTATTTATAAATAATTTTGAAGATGGTCATAACAAATTTAGTCTACTTTTACCTTACTTAATTGATTTTTTAAATATACAATAAATTTTCACACTTACTATACATCACAATGAATTAAACTGAGATTTTAGTTTAAAAATACAAACTCATCCTTAATAAAATTCTGCCATTAATTACAAATCTAAGTCAAAATTGACAGCTGATCCCTTGAGCAATATTTAATTAAATTTTATAATATTCAGCCAGAAGAGTATTTTTATTTATAGCAGTGAAATGTTATTTAGACAAAGCCCCCAAAGAAACATTCAATTTAATTAGTATGACGACATTCAAAATGTCTAAATGATTTCTTTTCTTTTTTTCTTTTAGGTATACATAGTGCTAAAATGGAATCCAGCAGAAAGAGAGTATCATCACTTTCTGACTTATGGGTTGATTACATACCACTAACTTCATCATACATTGAAGAAATCATAATGTGAATATTCCCTTTTTATATCTGCTGTACTGAATATTACAAGTTGGCCCTTTCTACCTGAAATATTCCCATGACATTTGCATTAATCTAATGTTGTACAAAGTCATTAACTATAATATATATTATAGCAATGAAGTGTTGACTATCACATAAAAAATTATTAAATATCTATAGTCAAAAATTTATAGACTAAGGTCTGAAAAGATGATACCATCAGAAAATGTTAACTTTTCATGCAAAAACCTTTCAGTTTAGATATTCCCTCAATACCTTAAAAGCTGAGATCTGTAGTATGTCTTTAATCTTTATGTTGAGGAGGTCAAAATCAGACAGACTAGCCAATGGTCATCTCCAGGTTAGGTGAAAGACTTGATCTCAAAAGGTAACATGGGAAAGCAAATAAGAAGGCTCCCAAATCAACATTTTTGCTTACCTGTGCACATCCCATATGTGCACATACAACTGAACATGTACACACATACATAAAAACAGACTTTTGGACACATGATACCCTGCATAATGTCAATTATTCAGTCTTGTGATTGTCTGACTAGAGCTGTGGCTCTCTGACATTGTCTTGAATCAAAAGAGGGTATTGTTATACTTCATACTACTAGCCTACAAAAAAGTAAAATTTTGACGTTAAAAACATGCCTTTTATAGAATACTTACTGTTTTTGTATCAGTGTAAATGGAAAAATCGTAAGATAAATTACTACAAATCAGTGGCTATCTGTGTCTGCTGGAAACATCAAATAAATTTTTGAATATGTTAATTGTATATAATGGTAAGTAGGGTGGTTGTTCATGTGATAATTAGGAAAGGCAAATTCAGGCACCCTCTCCACTATTGCTGGGAGTACTAGCTGGGCTCTTCCTGTGAGTTCTTGGGTGATCCCTAGTAACAGATTTCTCTCTGATCCAAACATGGGTCCCTTTATCAGGATATCCACTTCATTGTTCTCCCTCTCTCCCTTTCTTTTGCCTCTCACTTGCTCTACCATCCCATTCTCTCATGTTCTCTTCTCGCCTCAGCTTGTTTTCCCCCATCTATTACCCCCTGTATGATCACAATTTTCTCAGGAGAACTTCTATATTTTCCTTTCACAAGGGAATCTGTGGATGCCTCTCTTAACTTCCTGTTACCTAGTTACTGGGTTAGTGTGGATTGTAACCTGGTTATCCTTTGCATTATGTCTAAAATCCAATTGTGACTATGTATATACCATTTCTGTCTTTCTGGGTCTGTGTTACCTCACTCAGGATGATAATCCGTCCATTTTCCAGCAAATTCAGGATGTCATTTCTTTTTCCTGCTGAGTAATTTTGAGTAATAAACCTGCCAGAGTTTATTTTGTGATTTGTTTATGTTATTTCCCCTCAATAGTCTTTGAGTCAGGATCTCACTGCATAGCCCTGGCTGGCCTTGAACTTTATATGTAAACCAGAAACTTATAGCATTATATTTGCTCCTAAACTCTGGAATCACAAGCATGTGTCAGTATGCCCAGATTTTATGTTTTGCTCTTTGTATATATTGCACAACAATGACTCTAAGCAATTTATATATAAAGATATTAAAACTTCAAAAAATTATTTTATTATTTAGCAAGTTCTAAGCACTATTTAAAAATGACTAAAATAACACAATGTGGCTCACTGTGTACTTCTCAGTGCTCCATTACATTCACTAAAGTAGAATGAAGAGACTCTCAGCATCATAAAGTATATATCTAAAGGGTCAATAGTATTAGGACCATCTAGAAACATGCCAAAAATGATTATTGTCAGACTTTGATCAGATCTACCAACCCAGGAATTATAGATATAAGCTCCTGCAATCTGCATTTTAGTAAGCTTTCCAAGTTATTCTGAAATATGTCTGTGAAGAAAGGAACTAGAAGAAGACACTGAACTAGATTTTTAAAGAGAACGTGCAGCTAGAGGTATAACACTCTGATAAGTGCTCTCGATTGTACAGTACTTCCTGGTGTATGGAGGATAGCTGTGATTAAAGCTAGAATGCCATGCAATTTTTTAAAACATTAACTTCTCAATGCCTAACAACATAAATGTGTAGATATCATGCTTAAGAAAATATTCTGAATTTATCATAGGTAATATATATGTTCATACTTGACAGCAAAGCTTGGGCTTGAGAAAGATAAAAAAAAATGGTAGCTATGCCTGACTTTTATGTATCGGTACTTCCTCACTATAGATATCCATGTTCTCATCACTACACAATGTGCATTCTTAAAAACTGCAGCCATGCGAACATCTCTGGTATATAGGCATAACAATCCATAAGATTCCACTTTTCACAAGGCTGATCTTGTCTTCTAAGTTTGTTTGTAAATAATTCTAGCATATTACTGAAGTGTTATTTAAACAAATTAGAACATTACAAAAATATGTCTGCAAATTATTCATCACAGCTAAGAAAACAGGAACATACATTGAACACCTAGAGACAAGAAATGTATTTTATATGAAATCCATTAAAATATTTATATCAGATAAGATTGTCACTTAAAATCAGCATTAAGAATATAATTGTCAGGCTGTCAACATGATTTGTTGTATAAATGTGCTTGCTTGCATGTCCTCTGACTTCATTTTAATCTCCAGAATCAATGTAAATATGATTGGGAAGAACTACCTCCACAAAGTTATCCCCTGGCCGTCAAATGCTTGCTGTAGCATGCATGTTCTCTACATAATGCACAAACACACTTGATACATGTAGACTAACTGTATAAAACAACGATGTTTAATATTACACAGTGTCATGCACCATACCAAAGAATACAAGATTTTTATGACAGTCTGTGGTGGATATATATTACACACTTAATAAAACCTAAATATTGGGGAGAGAGCACCCAGTCAAATCCTAGACAAGCAGCTCAGGAAATTCTTTTTTTCTTTTTTTCACTTTGTAAGAACTTTATTTTCCTTCCATCTTTTTTCCCTCTGCTCAGGTGTTTGTAGAGCTCAGGACCACTCAGCGGTGGCTCCAACCCACTCAGCGGCCTGTGCTGTGGGAGCTGCTGACCAGTCCTCAGTGGCTGGCTGGGCACTCCAGTCTTCAGTAGGGAACTGCTGGATGGGCACAGAGGGCACCTGCACACCCTCAGACCAGTCGGCCACCTCTGGCTGAGCAGCAGTGAACTCAGGAGCTGGTGCAGTCCATTCACCCTGAAACTCCTCCTTGGTCACAGCCTTCTCAGCAGCAGCCTGTTCCTCCTTCTCAATCTCCTCTGGGTCTCTGTAGAAGTACAGATCAGGCATAACCTCCCATGGGTGTTCACGGGAGATAGTGCCACGCATGAGGAGTACTTCCCAGACTAGCATCCACCACATCAGACCCACTGAGTGAGCTCCTTTGTTGTTGCATGGGATGGCAATGTCTACATAGCACACAGGAGAGTCTGTTACACAGAGCAATGGTGGGCAGGTTGACGTAAGATGCCTCTGTGAGGGGCTGGTGGTCAGCTCTGGGATCAGTGACCATTAGAAGCTGTGGCTCTCTGAAGGCTGCTTGGATCTGGTTAGTGAAGGTCCCAGGAGTGAACCGGCCGGCAATTGGGGTGGCTCCAGTGGCAGCAGCAAACTTCAGCACGGCTTGCTGCCCAGTGTTCCTGGAGGAGATGACGCTGACATCAGCAGGGTTCTCAATGGCAACAATAGCCCGGGCTGCAAGCAACAGCTTCTCTCAGGTCCTCTTAAGATTTATGATGTAGATACCATCACTTTTCCTTTTGAGATGTACTGCTCTATCTGAAAGTCAAGGTTGGTGCCACCTAAGTGGGTTCCTGCAGCAAGGAATTTGAGAACATCCTCCTCGTTCATCTGCAGGACATCAAGGGCTCCGGACATTGTGTTAAGATTCCCTTTAAGTTATGACGGGAATCAAGAACAACACCATATCCCAGGGCAGCGCAGAAAAGCGTTCAGGAAATTTTTAAACCTTGAATACAAAGATAAACAACTGAGTCAGTCACACACTCCTTTAATCTCAGCACAGGGAGAGCCAGGGAGTGGTGACCTCCACCCTTGAGCCCACAACTCCAGACACAGAACTTCTTCTGTTTCTGTGAGTTCAAGGCTACACACCTTTAATCTTAACCTAGATAGATATATAAGGGCTTGTAAAAACCCAGAGAGAACAGAAGTGACTAGGAGAAGCAAATGGCAGAAGTGACTAGCAGAAGCAACCAAGAGTGAGGCTGAAGAAGTTGCAAAACAGCTAAATAAAAATTGATTGTAGTGCTTCCTCTCTCTGATATTTCAGCCTTTCCCCGATAATTGACTCTGAGTCTCATTCGTGAAACTAAGTCTGTAGATTCCGTGTATTTCTCCAGTCATTGGAAAAAAGAGTGTTTTTATAGATGTATTAAATATTGGAAATCAGTAGGTGAAACCATGTACTTCAAATCATTAAAGACACCTTATATAAAATATATTGTATTTCCAATATTCCATAAATGTTGGAGAAATATGTAATACAAGGTACATACCTTGTATAGAAAGTAATACAAATATAAAAGAAAAATCAGTCAACAATACTCCTAGTATGACTAAAGAAATACATCTGATAAAGGTTGAATTCTCTAGTAATTTTTGTCATATAGTGTGCCATCTTCTAGAGGATGAGTGGATGTGAATTTATTAGTGCATCACTGTGCAGCACAGCACTGCCTCATAACTAACTGTGTGTTTACATATCTGTATTCACGAAGGCATGGTGAGATTGTAAGACACTCTAACAAGCAAAACTTGGTTTGAATGCTTTTATCTTCACAGTGGTAGCCTAAAACACAGTTCTCCTGTTTTTTTTTTTTTTTTTTTTTTTTTTTAAATTTGCTTAGATTGATTTCCATGTGAAAGCTTTTTCAACATTCCACTAAATAGCTAGGTTGCAATTGATTATTTAATAAAACTACTTGATAGCTTCTGAGAAGATTATTTCAAAGCATTTAGCTTTATGTGAGTCATTAAATTTGCAATGAAAAGCAGTAAGAAACAGGAGTGACCATAACAGGAGTTCTGTAATTGCTTTGCTGAATAATTCCACCTTTTGCTGGCCAGCTCTGCAGCTCCCACACTGCCAAATATATTACTAGGCATTCTCATGAACATAGGAATGTATTTATATACTAAATGCTTAAATATTCATTACCACTTCAAAACTTTAGGAGCTTATTTAATTTACTATGAAAGTTTTTGGAAAACATTCTCTTAAACAAATGTTTGCTTAGTATCTCTTGTGGATGTTATATCATTTTCAGATTTCAGATTTCATAATATACAGAACATATATATGTATATACATATATATATATATATATTCTTGTGTTGGCTTCCCAAATGGTCTGTACTTAATTCATCCATCATAATTGAACTATGTGTAGATTGTCAAAGAGGAACATGAAATATTCATCTTATTAGAATAGATTCTTCTAGAATAGCATTATTTCAAGACCAAAAGAGAAATAAGTTTATCTTTGCAATACCTTCTCATTACATGACCTTCATAAATAACATCACTAACTCTTCCAGGTGGTCTCAAAACAGTACTCAAGCATACAGATGAGCCTAGGCTTCTGAAGGTTTTGCATCCTTATAAGTCCATAAGAAATTCAACATTATAAACTAAAAATGTACTGATGTCTTTATCCTGCCAAAAATTGTGGCATAGCAATACAGTACTTAGTAGAGGACTGGTTATCTGTTCTTATGAATGCTGCCTGAGTGGAAGCTATGATTCATTGGATTTTCCAGGATCAAGAATCAGTGCTGTGCTGTACATCACCAGCCTAGAAAATGGCAAATTTAAAGCTTCATAGTCAAATGTCAACTTAATTCATGTTGTTTTGTATTTCTATACAACAAAACAATTGTAAGTTAAGCCATCTTCAGTTCACTTGTAGACAAAACAAAGCATTACAAAGCAAGCAATTAACTTTTAGTACTACAAGCTATCAATGAAACAATTCAATTTGCTCTTAATGTCAGAGCTGACATAACACAGACATAGCTTTAATTTATATCTTTTCTACCATGCAAATGTGGGTGAGTTTTAAGGAAAAAAAATAAATTTACTTAATTGGATAAGATTTTTAAATAACAATAATAAATAATCACTTTATTTTCAAATGTTGCTGTTTATTTTAGGCAATATTATGATTTTGATTACAGAAATATCCCTCAAAGAACCTGTCATATACCAACTGGGTAGGAAAGACTAAGCCTTAGCTGGATCCAGACAAAAGTATATGGTAATATACTTTTTCAATATAAACTTGTTGAAAAGATGGCCTATGGTTTATTTTAGCATACATATTATTTCTAGCAACTGTTATACAAATTTCCATTTGTCTGCTCCTGCTCCACACATCATCATTATTAATCATTTATTTAGTTTAAGCTGGATTCCAATTCTAAGGATGGGGCTTTGAAAGTTTAATACAATCAATTTACCTGTTCCCTTGGAACAATGTTTGGGTTTTGCTTGGTTGTTTGGTAAGGTCTAGTTTGGTTTATAGAGGATTGAGCCAAATGAAAAGAGGAAATGTGAGACTATTAACTAGCTATGACTTCATCAAGGGTAAATCAGCCAACTAGGCTAGCAAAGTATGTGACATTTGATATGCTTTGGTTCCTGGTGCCATGAAGAAAGCTAGGTTCCTAGGCTAGCAAAGTATGTGACATTTGATATGCTTTGGTTCCTGGTGCCATGAAGAAAGCTAGGTTCCAGTGAAAACTGAAGGAGCCAAGGAGAGGATATTAACTGCCTCATTATGACACCATTTGGTTCTATTGATCATAATATTTTTAAGGACAATTATCCTGGTCATGGACTATCAATCATGTAAATCAGCATGCTGCTTTACTTCCTCTATTCTCCCCCCTTTTCTTTTTTTTTCACTAAAACAATTAATATTTTGAGTTAATTTTTAATAGAAAGTAGAAGTCGTATTTGGGGAGAATAAAGAGATAGGTGTGATATAAGAAACAGTAGGACCAAAAAAGTCAATATTTTTCAAGTTGATGAACTATTGCTAAGTGTGTTAATACAAATTTAATGTAGAAGGTTTTATGTGAAAAAGATTCTTAACTATGAAATATTGATGTACCCCTACACAGAATAATGTTAGCTAATGAGGTTGATGCTTGAGAATTCAATCCCTATTGACTATCAAGTAAAACAGTTTATGAAAATTACTCATGTTCCTTCTTCTAATTAATGAAAACAAAGCCAAATAGTGGTACTTGTCAGAATGTACTAGCATTTTCAATCAAAATCATTGGCACTGATAATTAATCAAATTGAATTTAAAGGGTGAGATAATTATAAAATTTATTTAGGATTGTTCAATGTAGCTCACTTTAGCAATCACATTCTGAAGTTAAAATCTCACAGGTATCAAAGGAAGCCATTATTTAAATTTAAGTGCAACTCTTTTTAATAGTTTCCAATTAGCAAACATACAATAAATAACACATTCTAAAATTTGACCTGTGTTTTCACCTATCTTTAGTGATGTGCCTGCATTGACATTTTAGAATCCACTCAGAAAGCTTTCATTTCATTTTGGGAGTTGACATATTTAATTGGTAAGCCATTCAGCATTTATCAAAAAAGCCAATTTTAATTACTGTCTTTTAAAATGTAAATAAAGGAATTAAGACTATAGAAAACAATAACCACAAATCTGAAAGAAGAAATATTTGTAAAATCCCCCCAATGGTATAAAACAGTGAATAAACAACTCACAAAGGTTTGAGCTAAAGAATGAAAAAGTGATTTTTACAGCTGTTCCTTAGGAATGATAAACTACAAACAATAACAAAATTAATAAAATTAACATTTTTCAGTTATTCTTTTGATGAACGATTTTTTTCTCCAAGAATGCCAACTGTTTAAAAAAATATTGATACATCATTGTGTTTACAGTGTACAGGATTCTCTGTTCCATGTTCTACAACATACCCTAAATACAACTATTACTGAAAGACCATAAAGGAAAGCTCAAAATATTTTTCACAAAACATGGGTTATTTTATAACTTCTTCTGTGTTTTGGATTTCAGGTCATTATCTACATAAAATTTTAAATGGTAAATGTGTAGATTTAAGTTTTAAATTACTATTTCCAACTATGTTTTATTTTTGTGATTATTTTACTCTAACTTCTTAAGAGAAATATCAAAAGCAGGCTTATGATATTTTATTTGTATTCTGGAAAATAAAGCTTATCAGAACATTAGAGTGCAGGGCTAGCCACTAGTTAACCATAGAAGCCAGGTAGTAGTGGCACATACCTTTAATACCAGCACATGGGAGGAAGAAGCAGAAGATTGGGAGTTGAAGGTCACTCTTGACTACACAAGAGTGAATGAGTATAAAAGAGAAACACAGGCAGGAGGTGGTGGTGCATTCCTTTAATTCCAGCACTACGAGGGTGGAGATGGGAATATGAGGTGGGTGGAGACAGGATTTAAACCCTATTAGGTCTGAGGATTCATAGAGATAAGTAGTCTGTAATGGCTGCTGCTCTGCTTCTCTGATCTTTCAACTTTCACCTTTGATACCTGACTCCAGGTTTTATTAATGAGATTAACTAGGATTAGGTATTAAAAATATATTCTGGGGAGACTGATTCCAAGTTTTCTGAGAAAGTGCCATACTGCATTCCAGAGAGGCTCAACAAGGTGACACTCCCACCAATAATGGAGGAGTGTTCCCCTTGCTCTGCAACCTCTCCTGCTTAAACTGTCACGTGTGTCTTTTATCTTAGCCAATCTGACAGGTATAAGGTGGTATCTCAAAGTTGTTTTGATTTGCATTCCTCAGATGGCTAAAGATGTTGATCACTTTTTCAAGTGCCTTTCAGCCATTTGTAATTTTTCAGGGATGGGAGAAAAGGCTGAGGAAATTCAGCATTCTCAAGTCAGCAGGGGAAAACAAAACATAACAAAACAAAACAGGAGCTCTGGGGGCTGAAGAGATGGCTCAGAGGTTAAGAGCATGGACTGTTCTTCCACAGGTCTTGAGTTCCAATTCCCAGAAATCACATGGTGGCTCACAACCATCTATGTTGAGCTCTGGTGCCCTCTTTTGGCACATAGGCATGTTGTATACATAATAAATAAAATCTTTAAATATATATATGTTCTGTATGATCAAATGCATGATTATTTTTGTCTAATTTTATAGTAGTAAACAATTATTATCATCTCAAAGATTGGAATATTATTTATCAGTATGAAAAAGTGTCAGATAATTTTTTTTTGTTTTGGTTTTTTTATTAGACAATTTTTTTTCAAGATTTAGAGTTAAAAAATCAACAACCAATGGTTCATATTTCAAAGTTTCTTTTTCTAAAAGTTATATATCTAAATAAGCATTGGAAGTTATTATAAACTATAATAATTTATATCATGTTGTATAATTACATGGAATGTTAATCAGTTAACTTTATTTGATTTCTGTTCTTGAGTTGACATTGAATTGCAGATGGATTAATGAAATGTTCTGACATAGGTGACTTGCTCTAAACCCACATTTCAAACCAGCATCTTCATTTCCATTTTCATCTAAATTGATTCATTCATAACTTACACCTGTCACACTTTACATGTTGAAAGCCTTATTCAAAGATGATAACTATGCCCTTTTAAGTTTTAGGTGTGATGTACTTTCAGTTCACTAGTGTAACTACAGTTACTCTCTGATTATGATTTGCCTCTTTTATTTTAAATAGAAGATTCCTCATCAATGGTTATCTCATCCGGAGGGGAAAATGCTTGTTTTTCAATAATGTTTTCATTTCATCTCTCTGGATTAAATACAGAGATCTGGTGACAACATGTGAAACAAGAGACACCTACAATTTACAGTCAGAAATCTAAACCTCCCAGCCCTTACTCACTTCTCATTTAATGAAACTTGCCTTTTTTATCTTGCTTCAATTCTGAATATTTTTCTCTTGTTTAAAAAATAAAATGAAGTTTCCCAGAAATCTCTGTTCCCCTTCATTAAAAAAAAAAAAAAAAAAAAAAAAAAAAAACAGAAAATATACAGATGCCAGTGACTTGTGTTACTTCACTGGCCATCTCTATGGTTGAGATGAACTGCAGAGCAGCCAAGCTTCTTTACTGCTTCTCCAAAACCTCTGTGCAGATGTATGTGTGCTGGGCAGGTGATTCTTAAATGCAGAATAATTATTTATGCCATATATTTTATAATCTTCCTCTTTTATCTTCGCTAAAGTTTAAAATCATTCAGGAGCCACTATGACCCTGCAAAGTCTTAACTACTCATTTATTGTGCTGCTAAAACCACAATAATAGCATAACACATGTGTTCCCTGAGTAAGAAGCAGGAGGCTTATGAGAAAATTAAGATAAAGAAAAACACCCCCAAACTTTAAAAGTAATACAATTCTCAAACTTACATATAAATGGCTATGAAGCAGAGGCCTGAGAGATGGCTTAATTCCTAGAATACATGTCATGCAATCCTAGACTTGAGTTCCCATCCCTAAGATCATGTGCCCACATGATATCTGGCACATCTAAGTTGGGGAAGTTAATTATTGTGATCTGGACACAAACTAAGGACACCTGTGAAGAAGAACCATAAATTGAAGAACTGTCTTAATTAGAAGGATAGAGGGCATATCTCTGGAATGCTTTCTGGATTTATGATTGCTGTAGGAGTGTCCAGTCATGTATGTGTTTGTGCATGTGTAGGTAGGTGCACTCGCCTGTACTTGCACACAGAGGCCATGGAAAGGCCTTGATGTTTTTATTATTTTGAGGCAGTTTTTTATACTGAACCTAAAGCAGCTTTTTTCACATAAGCTATCAGCCACAAGGCCTCAGCAATCTTCCTGTCTATCCAGCTCCTGCCTCCAGTTTGGAGCTTACAAGTCTATAAGAAGCCACTTTTACATTGGTGCTGGGATCTAAATTCTTTTTCTATGTTTGTATAGCAAAGACTCTTAATAATTGAGGTATCTCTCATGTCTTTTTATTCATTTCTAGGGCAAAATTAGTATCTATATAAAATTTGATTCCCAGACTACAAAGAAATTTGCTATATTTTTATTGATGCATAAGTATATTTCTAATTGCTATTTTATTAAGAAACCAGTTGTTACACTCACATAGTTTCTATCATAATATGTAGATGTATGAAATTATGATATTCATCATTTTAAGAAAGTGTAATTTGAACAAGGGGCTACATAGATCAAAAATATGACTTTAGTCATAATGAAAAATTTTAAAAAGAAATAAACAGTGTCCACTACTCTAGTGATTGCCATGACTGTTTCTCTTTGGATTCATGCTATTTTTATATGACACTGACATTAGTTGGTATTAAAGTGGTCATTGTTAACAACTGTTGTTTCAGTTTTGAAATATCAATTTAAAATTAGTGGATGAAAAATAAATTACAGCCACTTTGTTTTTGTTGTTAAGACTTGTTGATGCCATTCCTAATTCATAATACTTAAAATGTTTTATGTTTTTTTTCCTAGTAACAGCTATCTAAAAGGCATACTATCTTGAAAATTAGAAGAAGAAAGTGAAATATAACAGAATACAAAAACAGATTCCATGTAAGGTAGGCAAAGCAAGAAAGAGAAACATTGTTGGATTATACTCGCCTACCCTCTCATTAGCAAATTCTCACAGTGGGTAACATTTTCTAGAAATAAAGTCCTAGGCTTTCTGGGATTTGTGGACATTATTTTTTTAAGAGAGGTACAGTGTATTTTAATCTTTGTGTAGTAACCTATTTTATACTTGCTTTCATAGGTATTTCATTTCTATAATTATCAGCTTGTTCTGATTTTCCCTTTGTTTGAGCTATCAATATGATACCTGCATTCTTGACAGCATTGGATATAATAAGTAATTAAGCTTTAGATTTATAGGAAACAGAAGACACTTTTAGGTAAAAAGAAACAGATGGATCCAAGTCCCCAAGGCTATAGCAGATGTAGTATGTTTAAAGCCTCATGGGAAGGGATGTGGAAAAGATTGTGGGCACAAGTAACAGCACAGTGAAGATTACAGATATTTTCAAAATGAAATAGCTCAGAAAGGGCTTTGGCCACATGGGAGCTTCTGTTTAGAGTGAATCTGCTTGAATTCTTTTGCAAATGAGCACAGCTTACCTGGAATTTAAGGGTTGCCCAAGTGTTCGCTTTCCTAACACCCTCATCCATATTAAAGCATCATTCACATCACTGTGTTCCATCACTGCACTTAGGCTGACCTCAGGAGGTTTGCAACTCTTGTTAGCATCAAAATCCTTTTAATATTTTATATGATTACTTTGTTAAGTGTTCTCTGGCTACTGAACTCAAATCAAAGTGGGGGGGAAGCTCTAATATGTCCTGTCACATTGCTCCTGTTATGTGCAGCTGTGATGTGTGATGAAAGCACTTCTTCAAGTGAGGGTTTCTTTCTCTCTTCTTTCATTCAATGAAGTATTAAAGAAAATGGAAAAAAAACAAAGAATGAATAGATACTCTCCCAAGAGAAGCAGTGATTAGCATCTGTAGGGATCCAGAGTGTTAATTTCCTTCAGAACATTTCTCAGCATCTAGAGATTTGTGCCAAGATGATCAGCTCATCTTAAGTGTACAGTGATGCATGCTTACACATTCCTGTTGTTATAGCTTATCAAGGACAAAATTTTATCACCAAAATTTTAGACTGCTACCTTTGTTCTTCAAAAACTACTTCTTATACAATTATTTAAATTCTTTATATTAAAAGAGTCTATTTTAATATAATTTGTACAAGAAATATTAAAACAATCTAGGAAAAGGTTTTCACACATTTAAAAGTGTATTTGTGGAGGAATGTTACAAACAGGACACAGTAGACACTTTTCTTTCCTACACCTGCCACAGACTGCACCAAATCTTAAGAAGCAATGAAAAGCATGTCTTCAAGGAGAGGTTGGTAGTATGATAAAAAAACAAGGTTGAAACAACAATTAGTAGGCACAGATCAGATAAAATCTAAAACTACTAATCTTTAGGTTTGTAAAAAAAAATAACAACATCTAATATGGGGCATGCAGCTCGAACTAAGATAAAATAGATCTTAATTAACATGTGAATATTAATGGCAGCGCTAAGGTGAGTAGAGCCTTCCTTGAGAAATCCATGCTCAGTCCACAGCTCAGATTGCTTCCCTTTGACTGTTTTGACATAGAGATCCCCAAAGGTATTTTGTCAACCAATTAATTAGCTATTTTCTGGGGAAGGCTACCTCTCCCATTTCCAGTTTTCCTCAGTTGCCTATGCTTTAGGTTTGAGCCTCATACACTTTTCTCCATTCAGGATGCATGTTCCTTGGTGTCATCCTTGTTCAGCTCACTTTGGGGGAATTATATTGGTGAGACTTTATAGGTGTCACTTCTGATATTACTAGAAGACAGTATCACAGTAAATCCCTTAATCTTCTAGTTCTTTCCATCTTTCTGCCTATTCTGCAATTGTACTCTTAACCATGGGTACAAGAGAGTTTTGTAGATGTATTTACTAGAACTGGAATCTCCAACTGTACATTTTGGTAGATAAGCTTTTCTGAAATTTCCTTTATTGGGTGATGACTATACTTAGTTGTAGGTATACAGACAAATGTTTATAGATTGTTGTTAGGGATTATGCTGGTTTAATAAATTAGTGGATATAGATGCTCCTTTAATAATCATGACTTCATTAGCACTGATTAGTTATCTAGGTTTCCAGTACTAGACTATGACCTTTTGTTACACAAGTCTTAAATCCAACTAGGAAGATGTTTATTGCTGCCAAGTTGTGTGCCACTATTGCATCCTTAGGGCCATCACTTTGAGCAGCCAAAGTTTTATATATATAAAAACTTTGTGGACTGAAAAGGTTATATTTAGGAATATATATGTATGTACATATATATATGCATATATGTAATAACAATTAGTGAAAAGAAGGACATGAATTTGAAAAAGAGAGGGAATGTTAATATGGGAAGTTTTAGATGGCAAAAAGGGAGGCTGGAAATGTTATAATTAACTTAGGCTCGTAAATTAAAAAAATAAAGCTCCCCAGCTTCTTCCCATACCCCAAAATGCTTCTGCTGCGATGGTGTATCCAACTAAGGTGTCATTAGTCTCAGTTGGCAAGAATATCATGAAAGTAGCTCTTCTAGTCACTGCTTTGCTGGGACTACCTATGAAAAAACCCATATATGCTATGAAAAGAATATAGCATATACATACTTATAATAGTGTTTTTCTTTAGGCAAAAGTGGTGGCAAGGCTATGTGTGCAAACTGCCATTTCTTTTCTAATCAACTTGGACATTGCTACAACAGCAAAATATCCATGCCCTTCACAGCAAGTAAACTATAAAATGACAGGCCTGGGAATAGAACAAAGCAGATCCATCTTCTATCTACTTGAAAATGTAAAGATAATATTTTTCTTTCATTTCTACTTTCTATTTTTTTGTACTCTGTGTTTGTATTATTGTGATTCCCCACGATATAATTATGCCCAAGTAAATTAAACATCTAGATAATTTTTGAGTGATGTGTTATGCATGAAAAATAAATCAAGAGACTACAAAATGACCTAAATAGATCTATAAGTAGTAATGACATTGAAGCTGCCATAACTCTCATAATAAAACTCTAAGGGGGAGGAGATGGGGAGATGTGGAGAACAGAGAGCGACTGGAGGGAGTGGGAGGGGGAAATGACCTTGAATAAGAATATACATGGATAAGAAAATGTGACTTTATTCATAATAAAAAAACCCTCTAAGGCTCAACAGATTTCTTTTATATTTTAAATAAGTGGTAATATGAATGCTCTTCTAAACACTTTATAAAATAAAAGAAAATGAACAGACAAAAATTTGTCTACCAGATCAGAACTACTCTGGCATAAGAACTAGATATGGACACAACAAAACTAAATATATAGACCAATTCCTTGATAAACATAGACAACAAAATTCTCAATAAAGCATTTGCAAATGAGATTCCAAAATATATTACCTGTCTACACACCAGGATCAAGTAGGTTTCATACAAAGAATTTAAAGATGGATAAACATGTCTTCCACAGAGTTGATATAGTCTAAATAAAATATTTATTGCATAAACAGAATCAGAAATAGAAAACATATGGTCATCCTCATACATAATAAATGCTACACTTGTAAAATCAACAGATGAACTAAGTTACCTTGAGACTTTGGGACTTCCTGCCCTTGCTGGGGAGGAGATAAGGAAGTGGGGATAAGAGAGAGTGACTGGGAGGAACAGGAATGGGAAGGGAGTTTAAACAAGGGGATGTATGGATAAAAAAGAGACTTTATTCAAAAATAAATAAAAATCATAAAAAGAAAATAATTAATGGGAATACTTCAAGTATTTTTTCTAAAATCAGAAATGAGGAAGGGATCTCTGCTTACTCTGATCTTCTTATGGAGTCTAATTCTCAATATCTCAGCAGAATAGTAACATTACAGAAAAATAAAATGGACACCAATAAAAGTAGAATAAACTGCAGATAATATGATCCTATCCTTAGCAGACCTTCACAAATCTAGCTAAGATATTTTCTATTAACTATCACTTTCAGGAAAGTATTATGATGCAAAATCAACTAAAAAAATCTCCATAATTCTATCATAGGCTAATATCAGATTTGCTAGAAAAGACACCTCATAATAGCATCAAAACAAAATAAAATAACTCATTACAAACTTAAATGAAGATATCAAACAATGGGACAGTGAAATGGTTTAGTGAGTAGAAACACTTATTATACAGCTTCAGAGTAACCCAAAGAAATGGAAAAGGAGAAAGCTGATGAGCTGACACTCTAATGTTATCATCTGACCTACATACCATGATTGCAAGCACACCCAACACATATGAACATTCAATTACAATCAAATATATTACTTAAGAGAAAAACAAACAGTAATGATTTCTAAAGACTACAAATGCCCAGAGTTGTGAATTTGCAGAAGGCTCAGAATATGGACAGGACAGTCATACATGTGGAATGGAATAGTTAATATCATCTAAATTTTGACAATCCTAGAAGTGGTCACTTGATGTATCATAATAGTCAACAAAATTGTTATGACATCATTCCAAAAAATAAGAATCAAAAGATTTATATCAAAATTATCAATAAAAGCATTCTTAAAAAATGTCTGAGCTAGCACATTTCCACCTTCAGAGTATTGTACTCAGCAAAATTATCAATAGCAAAACAATCATAAAACTGATGCAATGGAATAGAATCCCTCAGTATATACTTTTGACCAAATCCATCTAATCCTTTTTGTTTGTTTGTTGTGTTTGTTTGTTATTAGAGACAAGATTTCTCTATTTAACAACCCTAGCTGACCTGGAGCTCACTTTGTAGACCAGGGTGCTCTAAAAGCAAAGAAATTCATGTGGCTTTGCTAGGATTAAAGACATGCACCACCACTCATGGTCATCCATCTTATTCTTAATAAATAATGGATATGTGCACGTACACACACATACACACACAAAATACACACACACACACACACAAACACTTGAGTGTTTATGAGAGGGGTGGAGGGTAGAAAAGAAAGTCTGTTTAAGAAGTAGTGTTTTGAAATCTGTATTCTGTATCTTAATGACAAATATTGCATTTCTGCCTGTCATCCAATATACAAACCAAATGAAATTTAATAAAAAGGCTTATAATTACTATAAGATATGAACTTTGAAATTACTAGGAAAAAGTAGAGAAATACATCAATAAACAGTCAGCTCACAATTAAAATATTACCTCAATAGCTCAAAAAATTATAGTGAGAATTAACAAGAAGGGATTGTCAGGAACATTTCAAGAATAAAAGGATTATTTTTGGTTGTGAGCCTATCTTTTAATGGCTGAGCCATCTCTCCAGCCCAACCCAGAAAGATAAGCAGGGGATGTGCTCACTCATTAGTGGGCTTTAAACAGAAAGCAAAGTACACTCAAGCTACAAACCACAACCACTGAACAGCTTGGGATCCAAAGCACCCTGGACCAACAACTTGGAGTCCATTCCCTCCAGAGGAACACCTGACCCAGTCTTGATGTTGGGATGAGGATAGTGGATACATCTGGAGTAGATGCTGAACTAAGCCACCTTGGGATCTTGGGACCTCTTGCCCTTGCTGAGTAGGAGATAAGGAGATGGGGAGAAGAGAGAGTGACTGGGAGGGGCGGGAGGAGAAAGAGAGTTTGAACAAGGGGATACATGCATAAAAAATGAGACTTTATTGATAATTAAAAAGAATAACAGGAATAATTAATAGGGTAAACTGACAATTGACAGACAGGTGAAAAATTTTCAGTTATTGATTCAATGAGGGATTAATATTCAGAATTTATAAAGAAAAGCTAAATAAAATAGCAAATCTAATCAACAAACATACAGCCTATCTGAAAATTAAATTTTGAAAGATTTATTTTTACAATTATTTAGTCATAAAAGAAAACAATGTTACATAATGAACAGCAGAATTGAAGACAGTCATACTTTGTGAATATGCCAAACTCATAAGGTCATGTTTCAGTTTTTCTCTTATAAAATTCAGGCATGTGAAGACTATCAGAAATATGGAAGAAAAGGGTTAGAAAAGTATTAGAGACTAACATGATCAAAATATATTATATGTGTGTATGGAAATGTGATAGTAATTTTCATTTTCTACTATTAATATCTGGTAATAAAAGGAAAACATGATAGAATTCCATTTGAAATGAAATGTTTAAAGTAATATAATTAAAATTTATAAATGCAATTAAGCTGTATTCTAGGAAATTTTGGAAAAAAGTCAACAAGCCAATATTTATTCTTAATAGCCTCTAAAACCTTCTGTTTTAATGCATTTTTAATGGTTATAGCAAATTGAGAATCCTGAAAACTCATAGATTGAGTGGGTGCCATTTAGGAAATAGTATAAATTATGTGCAAGTAGGCTTGTTCACAAAATATAAGAAACCTTGTCTCAGTGGGAATTAGTAGTACCTAGATCCAAGAGAATGTGACTTTCTGCTAACTTTGTACATTTTATTCCCTGAAACCAGAGTCCAGCTTCCAGCACATGTGCTTTGCTACCTATTTAGCTCCATTGTGTACAAAAACATTTTCTCAGTTTCTGTTAAGATTGGTCATCAATCCAGTATAGGTAAATACCCCAAATCCTAAGTAAGGTATGGCCAGGAAATAGCTTGCTTTATGAACATGTGTGCAAACAGAGCTATGAAATGAAATCGTGAAAACCAAGAACTGTAAACAAACTCTACAGGCTGACTGGAGAAGGTTGAATCTAAAGATCTTCAAAGCAGAATTTGATATGTTGGCCTTGAGTTTTATGAAGAAAAGAAAAATGAGGTAGCACTAGAAGCCATGGATGGCAGAAAGATGATTTGTAGAAAAGTGGGTATTTAAATCAGAACCTCGTTGTGAATGATAGCCCACATAAAACTGTATGCATACCTCACATTTTTTTTCAAAAAATAAAAACTAAACAGGTTCCTATAGTCCTTTAGAATAGTACTATTGTCTATATAAATTTTTAATTCAGTGATACTTTAAAATATTAAACTAATGTTAGAGTCAAGATAGGATGTCAATTTGATAATTAACATGGTTTTAAACATTCAGTTCAGTTCGTGAATGTTCATACTTCTTGCACTTCCATAATAAATAAATGTATATGTGCGCAGGTACATTGTTATGGCACTTATATAGTGGTTAGATGATCTATATTTTGGTCCTACCTTTCACTTTGAGGCATGATCTCATTCTTGTTTACTGATCTTTATCCAAGTATAGCTGGCCAAAAGACTCCAATGATTCCCCTGTCTCTTCTGTCCATTTAACTATGTAAACCCTGGACTTGTGAATGCATGCTACCACAAGGGACTTTATTTAGATTCAGGTCATCATACTTGGATAGCAAGTACTTTGCCAATGAAGCCATATTCTTAGCCCCCAGAGGAGCTTTAATATGAACAAATAAATAATAATCCAAAATTTAAAAAGTAACCAGCGCTGGCTCATTAGAACATAGACATCTACAGCCTAATGTTGGTTTTAAGGAATGACAGGTCTAACATCTGAAATATATGTCAGTATTATGATATTATGAAAAGGATTCCAGAAAACAGCTAAGATCTTCCACAATAAAACACAAAATGTTGTATTATACTGTTCTGGTATCCAGACCTGAAAAATGTTGCAAGAGGTAAATAATAATCACCAGTATCAAATATTGTAAATGGTTTAAATAAAAAAATCTCTATTAACATTTGGATTTGTCTACATGAAGTAATTGTGTCAATTTACTTTCAACTTTGAGAGAAAGAAAGGAAAGTCAAGGCTTATTGGAGAAAAAGGTAAGTCAGGAACTGGACATCAGTATGTAGAAATGCGAACACAATTCTACTTCATAGAGAAGTAGCCCATAAAGCTCAAAAACATTTTATTGTGTTTGTTACTAAAATGAATGAATGAATGCTTAACATGTTACTAAGTAGGTAGGAGGAAATAATACCTGAAAGCTTACCCTAATGAGAGATGGATGCATAGGCAATCTAAGCATATTTAGAGAGAAAATCAGGGAGTTATCATTCATAACACTCTTCTGCTTGCCTTCCCACCCTATGCATTTAAAGTATATAGGATCTTGCTTTGATAAACATGAGTAAATTGATTTTATAAGTAAGTAAATCAAATAACCATTATCTTCCATAATATGCTCTTTTTTTCATGCAGTAAAACTATTTGAATCAGCTCTCTTAGGAAATTTTATTATACAATATCTACTAAGTATTGTTTTTTTGTTATATCTCTAGATTCATTCTTCCTATATAATTTCAATTGTATATTCTTTCAAGGCAGAGGTGGGAGATCCATCCCTTCCTGGAGCACTGAGCAAGTGTTAAGCGTTGTCAAAATACAGTTAAAGTCTGTGGGAATCACTTATTGTTAATAGAAGTTCTTTAAATTCACATTGTAAGTACTCCTTCTGATATTCATTTTCTTGCATGTAAGCAAGAGCATTGGTGAATGGAATGATTTGACTCTTCAATTAGCAGCTATTGCATTCCCCTTTACTGCAGCTGCTGCCTTAAGAAAGAGGACTGTTAGTCAAAGAGTCAGAAAAACTACCATTTAGCAGCACCAGCTAGGTTGAAAACTCCACAGAAAACCATACAGTGTTCACAGCTGATTGTTTTGGTTTCAGAAGGCAGATCTTTAGCTTGTGCTGTTTTAAGCACTTAGTATAAGAATGTTTGCTATAAAATGCCTGAGTGAACTCTAGATGATCCCTGAAATCATTTCTACCTACAACAAAAGGGAAGCATTTCTTCTGACTTCCTAGCAGAAGGCTAATGTAACTGGTGTGACAACGTTTGGTAGGTGAAAATGCAAACACTTATGTATGGGTGAGGATTTTGTGATAGGTTCAGTTTACTTCTCTGGTTATTTCGTGAGGCTGTTTACTCAGTGAGTCTGCTGGGAGATGTTCTCCTGTGCTATTACTATGGACTGAATTATTAATTCCTATAACAGGTGTTCTTTTCTTTGTTGCTCTTAGTAGTGCAGGGTGAGTCCATAGCACAAAGAATTAAGTAGCAAAGACAGAAGAAAAAAATTGATGGCAGAGGTGGGAGCAGTGATGGCCGAGCATTGAGCAAACTGAGTGTCAAAATGGTAGGGCAGCCAGGTACTTGAAAGCTGAATATTTTGAGCAACCAAGACAAAAGTGAGGGAGTATTATGATGTGGGATGTCTTTTTGTATGCTGTGAATATGCTTTATTATCATTTGTTAATGAAGAAGCTGTTTTGGCCTATAGCAAGGCAGCTTAGAAGTAGGCAGGAAATCCAAGTAGATATAAAGAGGAAGACAGGCAGAGGCAGAAAGAGATGCTGCAGGCTGCCACCCAGAAAGGAGGATGTAATGGGACATAGATAAAGCCACCTAGCCACATGTTAATACATAATTAAGAAAAAAATGGGTCGAGTTAAGTTGTAAGAGCTAGTTGGTAATGAGCCTGAGCCATAGGCCAAACAGTTTGTACTTAATACAAACCTTTGTGTGAATATTTGCAGCTAAGTGGTTGCAAGACTGTGGGTTCAAATCTCAGGGCGAAGCCAAGCCAGTAATTTCAAGCTGTGGAAGTCAAAAAGACAGAGATTTGGGGGCCAAACAAAGGTAGAAGACTATAAAGACTCAGATACATAAGGTGGAAGAACTGTAGGAGCCTGCCAAGCTTTTAGCTCGAAATTACTCAAACAGGCCTAGCCTATGAGCTACCTTACTAGCTACTGAGGAATATGGATACCTCACTTGCCTAAAAGATTCAATACTAGAAATTGTAGTGAGCTAAAGAATTCCTACATTATTTATGACTACTAGTATATTTCGCATTTAATAGCACTGAACATATATATATATATATATATATATGAATATATGAATATACCTATTCATAAACGGGTGCCATTAACTGGACTTAGTTGGTTATTTTTGAAAAGGCATTAATTTGAAAGAAGTTCATATTGGAAAGGTGTTAAATTTAGGTATGTCTCTTAACAGGACACAAAGAAGAATCACCTGGGAAGAGAAAAGTCTCGCTAAAGAAATTATATCCATCAGATTGTCCTGTGAGATTCTCTGTGAATCATTTTCTGATGGTTGTAAGAGGGTCACAACACTGTGGGTTGTGACACAGGTAGATGCGCTGTAATGAGCTGTAGCTAAGCAAGCAAGAAGACTAACTCTGAAATGAGCATGCAATTGACAGCTATGGGTTACCAATTTCATATTTTTAAATATGTAGGACCAGAAGAAAGATTATCAAGAAATAATGTAAGTTGATTTTCAATGTTCTGAGGAAGCAATAGATACAATTCCATTGAGTTCACTAAATTTTATTTCACCAACAATAAATAAAAACATAATTTTACTTAACATGCTTATCAACACTAGTGATATCTTATCTTGTTTTTATCTCACATTTTTTGAGTTTCATACAAATATGCAATGAATTTTGTGTATATCAACTCTACAGTTCATCCTACAAGATTCTTTTGTACCCTGTCCCAGTTTTCTTCTCCAAACTTTATATCCTCTCTCTCTCTCTCTCTCTCTCTCTCTCTCTCTCTCTCTCTCTCACACACACACACACACACACACACACACACACACACACACACATAAACCGTAGGAATAGGGACTTTCACTGGATCACTGGAAGAATATGGGCACACCTCTACAGGAAACCACTCTCCCTCCTTAGCAATCATTATCTGCCAACAATTCTCAGCTAGAGGTTTTATCTCATGATGGAATGTTGACTAGCTAGATCCTGTGCAAGTCACTAATGGCAGCCATAGCAGCTATTTCTTCATGCATGTAATGGCTCTGTCTGTCATGTTTCAAAGATACTATTTTGTAACAGTCTTACTTTATCTCTGACGTTTACAATATTTCTTTCTCCTATCCTTAGATATTCTTTTAGCCTTGGTGGGTGAGCCTATTTAATGTAGATGTCACACTTTGAGCCTAGTACTGCACAATAAATAATTCTGTGCACTGGATTTGTTGTGCATCTCTATCTTAACAGTTGTCCACTATAATGATAAACTTTTTAATGAACTAATCTACAACAATAGAATAAATCCTTAAATCTAGCTTGTTGCTATGCCTATTTAGCAAACTAACAATAATAGTTTCTTCCCTATGGCATATATCTTTTATAACTACAGATTTATGGTCAGGTTTACAGTACGAGGTATGAGTTACCTCTTGTTGAGAGAGCCATAACTGAAAACAGAGAACAGTTGGTTAATCCGATCATAACCATGCAACATTTGTACCATTGGGTGCATCTTGCCATGCCAGTCACTATTGTACCTCATAGGGCTAGCTTCTAGATAGTACTATTGATGTCTTTTCTTAACGAGCAGCATAATACCAGTTTCTGACACTGATAAATAAGTAAAAACACTAGCCAGCAGGTTAGTTTTAGATCAGTACCAACTTGATTCTCTATGTCTTGTTACAAAAGTGTGTAATGTCTCAGCAATAGACTTGCTCCACAAAATATGATAGACCATCAAAACATTCATAATAGCGTAGATTGTGTTAGAGGTCTCTGGAAATTGTATGCTAAATGACTTGAAAGGACCTTGAGTTTGACAGCCTATAGCTTCTGAGAAGAGTGTTATCCCTCTGTGTAGGGAAACACTCATTTCAAAATGTTTTAGCATGTACATTTAGAGATCTTATAAAATCATTGTTTTCAAAATGGCTTTCTGCAACATCCTTTATGTTACTTTTATTTCCCACACCCCCATTTCTTCAATTCCCTATTTAAATAATCTTTCTATTATTTCTTTATTCCCCTTTTCACTACCAATATTCTACTACTTGCCTTCTTTTCCCTTTCTAGATTCAAAGCTTCTATAACTACTACAAGAAAAACTCACAAATATAATGATCCTAAGTTTGGTTCCATATAAAAATGAGAATATATGAAGAAGGTATAATCAGAAGTTTCTAGCCATCTCCCCCAAATCTGTACCCACAGTCCTGTAGCTACTTAGTTCCCCCAAAACACACAGAAATTTATATTCATTATGAGCTATTTGATCTATGGCTTAGGCATATCTTGCTAACTCTTATTCTTAAACTGACACAAGATTCTTATTTTATTTAGCTATGTAGCTTGGTGCCTTTTCTCAGAGCAGCATACTTATCTTCTTTCCTCTGTTTCTGTTGGCATCTCTCTGTCTTTTTTCTCTTCCCAGAGTTTTCTCATCTGGTAGCCCTGTCAATACTTTTTGTCTGTCTTTTGCCCAATCAGCATTTTATTAATCAAATAGGAGTGACAATTATTTACAATGTACAAGAGCATAATCCCACAGCAAGCTGGTCTTCAGTAGTCTGAGGTACCTCACTTGGTATAACTTTTTCCAGTTCTAATCTATTTACCTGCATTTTTTATGATTCCATTTTCCTTTATAAAAGAATAATATTCCACTATGTTTGTATAATATGTTTTTATTCTCTACCAATCATTTGATTATCCAGACTGCTTTTCTTTATTAGATAGCATGACTACAACAGCAATGAAGCAAGTATTTCTGCAGTAAGTTATGGAATCTTTAGATAAATATCCAAGAGTAGTATAGATGTGTCATGTATCTTAGCTCAAGCATGCAGACAAGAAAAAGGAATTAAAGGGATACAAATCATCTCTATTTGCAAATGCCATGGAATAATACATAGTATATATGTAATTATTATTCATCAAACTCTTCTAAATGACCAACACTTTCAGCAAAGTGGCAGAATACAAAATAACTTACAAAGTTCAGTAGTCTTTATATATATTTCAAATGAGTATGTTGAAAGATAAATCTGGAAAATAATTATATTCACAGAAAAACAAAATAAAACAAGCAATAACTTTGGGATAAACCTCTAAAATTAAAATATTAACTGTCATAAGAAATGATTAACATAGTAAAAATGGGAGTCTTACCAAAACAAACTATGGATTCTGTGCAATCCCCATCAAAATCCCAACACAATTCTTCATAGACTTTGAAGGAGCAATGCTCAATTATATATGGAAAGAAATCAGGATAGTCAAAACAATTATTTACAGTAAAAGAACTTCCCTAGGCAGCACCATCCCTGATTTTAAACTCTAATATATACCTATAGTAATAAAAACATCTTGGTACTAGCATGAAAACAGTCATGTAGATCAGTGGAATTGAAGACCCTGATATTAATCCACATACCTATGAACACCTGATTTTTGACAAAAGAATTCAAAAATACACAATAAAAAAGCATCTTTAAAAGTTGGTGCTGACATAACGTGATATTGTTATGTAAAATGCAAATAGATCCATGTCTGTTACCATAAATAAAACTTAAGTCCAAGTGGATCAAAGACCTCAACATCAATCTACTTACACTTAAGCTGATGGAAGAGACAGTGGAAGTAGCCTTGAACACACTGACACAGGAGAACACATCCCAAATATGACACCAGTAGCACAGACATTGACTGCAGCAATTGAGAACTGAGACTTCCGAAAACTGAAAAGCTTCTGTAAAGCAAAGTTGTTGCTAAATAAGACAAAATGGCAGCCTACAGAATGGGAAAAGATCTTTATCAACCTACATCTGATGGAGGACTGATTTCCAAAATATATAAAGAACTCAAAATAACAATTCAACTAAAAATGGGGTACAGATCTAAACAGAGAATTCTCAACAAAATTCTCAAATGGCTCAAAAGAATCTTACATGGCTGAAAGACATTTAAAGAATTGTTCAACATTCTTAGCCATCAGGGAAATGCAAATCAAAACAACTCTGAGATACTATCTTATACCTGTCAGAATAGCTAAGATCAAAGACATAGAATACAACTTATGCTGGAGGGGATGTGGAATAATGGAAACATTTCTCCATTGCTGGTGGGAGTGCAAAATTATACAACCACTTTGGAAATTACTATGGCATTTCTCAGAAAATTGAAAATCAATATACCTCATGATCCAGCAATACCACTCTTGTGCATATACCCAAAGGATGAACATTCATATCACAAGGACACTTGATCAACTATATTCATAGCAGCATTATTTATAATAGCCAGAACATGGAAACAATGTCAAATCCCCTCAACTGAAGAATGGATAAAAAATAATGTGGTACATTTTCACAATGGAGTATAATTCAGTTATATATATATTTATGGCATCTAGAAAATTGTAGGCAAAAGGATGCAACTAGAAAACATCCTGATTGAGGTATCCCAAACACAGAAAGACAAATGTGGTATGTATTGATTCATAAATAGATATTAGTAATAAAGCAAATTATATCCAGTCTACAATCTACAACTTTAGAGAAGTTAGGTAATAAAAAAGACCCTAAGAGAGACATGAATAGATCCCCCTAGGAAGGAGAAATAGATAAGATATTCTGTAAATTGGAAGCATGGGTGGTGGAGTGAAGGATAACATGAGGGAATGGGATGGTTGAGTTTGGGAAAGAGAGAGATGGAGAGCAAGAAAGATATGTCTTGATAGAATGAGTCATTGTGGGATTAGAAAGAAGCCTGAAGCTAGGGAAATTTCTAGGGATCCAAAAGGATTATGTCAGCTAAGACTTTAAGCAATGGCAGAAAGGGTGGCTAAACTCTCTTTCCCTGTAATCAGATTAATGACTATACTAATTGTCATCATAGAACTTTCCTTCAGCAACTTATGGAAGTAGATGCAGACAACCAAATCTATGCACTGGGCTGAGCTCCGAGAGTCCAGTTGAATAGAAGGAAAATATGTTATATGAGCAAAGGTATCAAGATTATGATGGGGAAACATACAGAGACAGCTGACCAGGAGCTCACTGACTCTGAATTAACAGCTAGGGAATCTGCATAGGAAGAACTAGGTCCACTAAGTGTGGATGATAGTTGTGTGGCTTTACTATAAGGTGGGGCCACTGGCAATAGGACTAGGATTTATCCCTAGTATATAATTTCTATTAAGGAATACATTGCTCAGCCTAGATGCAGGGTCCTAACTTAACTTGATATTCCAGACTTCATTGACTCCTCATAGGAGGATTTATCCTCTCTGTGGAGTCAATGGGGAGAGGGTTGGGGAAGAGGTGGGAGATGAGTGAGAGCAGAGGAGAGAGGATGCACTGTGGTTGGTAAGTAAAATGAAAAAAAAAACTTTTGAATATGCCAAAATATATTCTGAAGAAAGATAATTCTTCACCAAATGATGTGGAGGAAATGGCTATCCATGTAGAGAAGAACATAATTAGACTCGTTCTCATCACCTTCCTCATAAAAACAACTGTAAGCAGATCAAAGACCGCAATCTAAAATGTGAAGAAGTGGACATTCAAAAAACTGTAGAGAATATACTACAACATATAGACATTGGTGAGTGTAGTAGGACAGGACCATAGGGCCAAGGAAATTAGCTAAAACCAGTTGCCAAGGCTTGTACATACTATACTTTCCTATGTGGCATCCACATGGCAAGATACTGGTAACTGCAATAGTAGACCCATTCTTGCCAAAACCACCATGGTATATCGCATGGAAATAATTGGAGTGGAAAAAAACTGTTTCATCTACTCCAGGACCTGGAAAGATCTTCAGTTTTATTTTTAGAATTGGTATTATATTGTCCCACCTTGTTATTCCTCCAAATGTAGACAATATAAAGTTGGTCATTAAAGCTACCTGCTACCTGAATCTCTGTTACTCAAAATCAGTCTCAATTCAATCATAAATTAATGTCAATGATCAAATATAGAATATTATATTACTAAAATCTTATCCAGCTATACATTTAATAGAGGACTAGCATTTAGTAGACAGAAAGACTCAAATAAATAAATCATAATGAAAAAATGCAGTTTTGAAATGTAATTTATATATGACAAAAAAATCTCAAAGTAAAAAATATAAAAGGCTAAACATATTTTAAGTATGTAAGATAATCAGCAGTCATAAAAATTCAAATTAAAACAAGTTTGAGCTTCAAATACCTTCTATAAGAATCTCTTAGATTAACAGAAATATTATAACAAATGATGGTGTGCATATGAGAAAAGGGGATCTCTTATCACTGTTAAGAAGAGTGAATACTTGTACAGCCACTATGGAAATCAATATGGAAGCCCCTCAAAAAGCTAGAAATAAAATTATAACATGATCCAGATTATCATCTTTAAAAAAGATATTCTCAGAAGTATGATATAGTATTTCAATTTGATATTTATTTCAGTGTATTTCTGATTGTAAATTTATTATTATTGATTGATATGTAATACCTTTTAAAAACAAAACAAATAAAAAAACAAACAAACAAAAAACGCTGGAGAGATAGCTCTGACTTAAGATATTCCAGACTAATTTTATTCAATATAAAAATATCACCATATGCATATGTAAATATATTAAATATGTGTATCTCTTACATATGTAAGTATGATTTTTATGTTTTGCTTATTTATTGCTTATTGACAGTGTGTTCTGGGAGTTGCTTACATATTTTGAATATAATTCCCTCATCAGAAATTTACTGTATGTTTTCCCTAAATATATAAACTCTCTTTTTGTTTTAGTTGTCATTTCCTTTGCTGTGGGAAACTGTTTATTTAAATAAAATTCTCACTTGTTAACTTTTAATACATTGCCTCATCTCTAGTACAAAATTTTAAAAATAATAAAAAACCTAATATTATTTTTGCTTATTCCATTAAGTGCGGATCTATCACACTGTTTCCTCTTAAAGCAACAAATCACATTATTATAAAAAATAGCCTCAGAGTTCCATATTGTGGGCATTCTGTATTGTTATAATAGGCTGTGTAATATTTTGGGGTGTGTTAAGATCCCCCTGCACCCAAAATTAGACCTTCTTGGTTGAGCAGTTTATGCATATAATAAGGAAGCCTCCACAGATAGCTTCATATTGGTGACCACATTCATTACATAAATGTCTCTAGGACAAGAGTCCAAAAATATTGAGGTCATAAACTGCTTTTAATATAAAAGTTAATTAACTTTTTTCTATAAAAGGGCAGAGGTAGTTAGGAGATGCTAATGGATTTGTGAGTGATTGTGTTTACAATCTTCTTCATATTTTTCTTGTAAGACTTTAAGCTGTATAAATCCTCCTTGACTTTTGTGATGCATATCACAAACAGGCTCAGGTTTAGTCTGTCACTATGGTTTCCTAGCTCCTCTTATAAGACATTCTTGTAAGGAATCATTCATATGTATGCTATGCTGCTCCTAGTGACAGTTTATCCGGTGTATACTCATCAACATTGAAACAAAATCCATATTATGATATTATGGCAATGACAATGTATACATTTAAAATCTGTGTTAAAAGGTGAGATTAGTAAACTCATAAAATGGTTCCATCTCAAAGGACTAATGATGTGGCATTAAGCGGCTTTCTGTTATGTCAGTCAATGTTGATTTAAAAAATAATTCTTAACATATTTAAGTTCTCAAACACCATTTGTTTTGATAATCTTAGAATTGTCATAGAAATAGATTACAGCTATTCAGGGCTATATGTCCTAAAAATCCATACTTTTGCTACTTATACTCCTGACTTTGCATCTCAACATGTAACTATGTGATAATAATCACTGGTTTCATTAAAACTTGAAGCAATCACATATCTGGGACTGAGGTGTCAACAATTATCATTCAATATTCTTGCTTTCAATTTTAATATACTTGTCTTCAATTTCTATATTTTGGACAAATTTTTGTTGCTAAACCCCCTTGATTTGACTGTTCATTGTTCTCTATATAAATAATTCTTTGAGTTATAAAATAAAATTGTTTGAATTTTGCTTTTTATGTAAGAATTTTGCTTTTTTATAAAGTTTTACACAATCTAGAATTCATTATAAATTTTAGATTTTTCTTCCCTTTATATTTTCCTCTATATAGTTTACTGGCTGATTCTAGGAAGAGCAAAGAAGTAATCTTAGAATCCAGTATCTTGAATCAGGTTGGCATCAGGTTATATATTCAGTAATAAAAACGATCTCTTCCTTTAATCCTATGATTAAAGTTAAAATGTCCAATTTCATCTTCTTCATAAAAGTGAATGAGCATCTGTAGATGTTTTTTGGAAAGCAGTAAATGTGAGTTCAGTACAAAAGAAAGCTACTTTTGCTGACATTTAGTATTTACACAGATTTTGCCAGGCTAATTAAGAAGACAGAGAGTGTGACAGTAATAGAATACATTTGATAAAGTCTGTGCACTTCAGGCAGGAAGTAAATACTTTAATAAATGAACAGTGAACTATAGCCTGAAGAGAAATTTAAAGGGCTCTGCAGTAAGTAAATTACTTCTAACATCAGGAAGTAGCCTCTGTGGGGTGGAATGTAGTCAATATGAAGAAAGAACTAACAATAAATTAGCTAAATAGAGGAAGGTATCCACATGAAATCAGGCTGCCCTGCCCTAGCCATAGAAGGCAGCTTGCTTATATGACAAATGCTAACCATTTCACAGATATATGATTTCTACATGAAAAGATGGGGCTAGAGAGATGTTTCCATACTTAAGAGCATTTGATGCTCCTGTAGAAGACCTGAGTTCAGTTCCCATGATGGTAATATTGATTATTAGATTGATAGTATGTAGAATCACCAAGGAAAAAATCTCAGGCATTCTATAAAAAGTTTCCAGACTAAATTAATTATGTTGTATTTCAAAGCAAACTTAATCAGAAGATAAAAAAAATCACTACAAACTGATCAGGGTAATAATTCGGCAGGATGAAATTAAAATTCCAAATAATTTATGCACCAAAGACTCATTCACTTTTATAAAATAAATACCACCAGATAGAAAGCCCAAGATTAATCACAACGCAGTAAAATTAAATTATTTCAATATCTAAAATTCATCATTAGATTAAATACCTAAACAAAAATAAACAAAGGAATGTTGAAATCAATGATTATCAGTGATTTCATAGATCAAATGAACCTAACAGAGATCTTCAATTTTCCTACATTTGTTGAGATTTAATGTGTGTTCAGATACATAATGAATTTGGAAATATTCTGTGGAATTCTGCAAACATGTGAAAAAGTGACCATCAAATCAAAAGAAACCTATAGATTCAATATAATCTCAAACAAAATTCCAACACAGTTCTTTATAGAAATTAGAAGGGCTATTTTCATCTTTATAAAGAAAGACAAAAAACTAAAACAACAACAACAAAAGCAAAATAGCTTAAAAGAAACCATGAATAATTAAAAAAAAACTGCTGGAGGTATCACCATTCCTTATTTCATGTAGTATTAAAGAGCCAATAGAAATAAAAAGCATGATATTGTCATAAAAACAGAATATTGATCAATATAATAAAACTGAAGACCCACACATAAGTCTGTATACTTATGGAAACCTGAATTTTAACAAAGGAACCAAAAACACACACTCTAAAAAAGAAAATCTTTAAAATGGGTTAGGATCTACCTCAACATAAGGCCAGATACACTGAACCTGTCAGAAGAGAAAGTGAGATATAATAGCCTTGAACTCATTGACACAGGAAACGACTTCCTTTTTCTTTATGAAACAGGGTTTTTTAAATCTTTTTAGAAAATAAAGTCCTTTTTTCCACATGTATCCCCTTGCTCTCCCTCCCTTCCCCTTCCCAATCTCTCCCTATCTGCCTTCAGCATCCCTCCTTTCTATCTCCCCATTCCCTCCCTGCAAGAGGGCAAGAAGTCCCAAGGTAGATCAGCTCAGCATCCACTCGAGACTTTCTGAACAGTGGTGAATAGCACAGAACAATTTATGAATGAGACCACATGAAACTAAAACATTTTATATGGCAAAGAACATTATTATTCAGAAAAAGCAGCAGACTATAGAATGAGAAAAGATCTTTACATACCTAATAAAGGGTTAATATCTAAAATACAAAACTTACTTTAAAAACTGAAAACTAGACATCAAGAAAAGATATGATCAATTAGAAAGTGAGATACAAATACAAAAAGTGAGTTCTCAAAAAAGAACTCTCAAGTGACTGAGAAACACCTTATAAAATATTCAACTTCCTTAGTGACCAGTAAAGGACAGATCAAAACCACTCTGAGATTTCATCTTGCACCAGTCAGAATGGACAGGATCAATAAAATAAATGACAGAATTTATCCTGGCAAGAATGCAGAGAAAGGGGAATGAATATTCACTGCTAGTGGAATGCACTATGTACAGCCAGTATGAAGATCAGTGTGGTCATTCCACAGGAAAATAAGAAAACAAGGTTCCTTGAGATCCAGTAATAACACTCAGGCATATATATATATATCCAAAAGACTCTTCATCCTACTGTAGAAAGGTTTTCCCATCCATGTTCCATGCTGCTCCATTCATAATAGCCAGAAGTTGGAAACAATCTAGATGTCACCCCACCGATGAATGAATATAGAAAATGTGACACATTTACACAGTGTGATAAGTTATTACCAAGCTGTTAAAAAATGAAAGCATGAAAATCACAATGAATGGATCTGAAAAATTTATCCTAAGTGTCCCAGACCTAAATATATATGCTCAGCCACCATCAGAGAAACTTCCACCTGAAGCTGATGAGAACTAATAATGAGACTCATATATCAAAGAAATATATCAAAAACACATGTAGAATCTACTAGTCAGTAAGCTTATTTAAGTGCTATAAAAAGACTTTGAATGGATGCCCTCTTCCTTGATGGATAATGGTATCTCAGAACCCATAGCTATTCAATAAAAATCCAAATGACAGGTTTGAATGCCTTCCTATGAGGTGTTGGCCATAGAGTTCCTAGAGGCTTCTAAAACAATACAGACTATTGCCATCCCTCTTGCTGTCCACCAGAATTTGATCATAACACCATATTGAAGACACTGTATATTTTGGTGACAGGATACAGAGAAATGAACCTGGGTATGAACTGGAGGCTTCCTTCCTACTGTCGTCTTTCATATACGAAAGATGATACACAGAATGCTAGGCCAACATTTGTACCCAACTTTGAATCCTGTGAGCTATACTAATTATCTGCAGGAAAGCTGTACTATAGAATGAAATAGAGTATAAATGTTATTGAGATATCCAATCACATTCTCATAGGATTTTGGTTAGCACTTCAGGACAGAATTTGTATCTGGTTCTGTGCAGAGGCAATGGCTAAGAAGTTCATTGATTCTGATGGGTACTTATTTACTAATACTTAATACTATTGTCTTACTAAATGATGATATTGTTAAAATTATTTCTAAGTACATATTTATTCATACCTATGCATTGGTGCTATGCTCATCCTTGGTCAAACAAGGTTCTTTCTAAAATAGGCAGTGGTTAATACAGAAACCTATAATCAGGCCCAGGTGCTGAGAATAAATGATGAATGAGTGCTCAACTCTAATTGTGAGAGCAATATCACCCCCAATGAAACCTTCATGAGAGAAAGGGCAGAAATAATGCAAGAGCCTGAAAATGGAAGATGCAGAGAGAGAGAGACAGACAGAGACAGAGACAGAGACAGAGACAGAGAGAGAAGAATAAAAAAGAAAACATTGCTACTCTGGATATGACAGTTATGGCTATCTGCAGAAGACCTGCACAATATTGGGCTCAAAAACATCTACTCATAGATAAGGGAAAGGCCTTGCATATCATACACATTGTCCCCAAGGCATCTCTCCAGCCCCCATACTTTACTCTCTGAATTAGACATTAAAACGTTTTGCCTATTTTATTTGCACTCTCAACAACATACATACATCATTCACTTATATTTCATACAATGTATAACATTTTAATTGCTAACATGAACCTTCTAAAAGAGAGATTTAGGCATGTTGAATACAGCATGGTCACATGTACACAGAGATACACATACACCACACAAACTAAAATACTTAGTTTTTAGCAGAAAAAAATGTAAAGGTTCTAGGAAGAAAAATTGCTACTGAGCAGTATCAGTGGACTTTCCTTCATCGTCCTTCAGCTGCAATCTCTTCTTGAAAACAGCAATTTAATGGCAGAAAAACACAATTTTGTTTTGACCTTGCTGAGAGATGTAAATAATGTCCTGAACTGTGCATCTAAGTTGTTTACTTTCATGGCTTACAAGAACGTGCTGTGCTACATTTCCTCTGAAATCCAGCTATTAGAATTGGTAAGTTTGGTTCAGATGTGAAACCAGCTATTCCAGTAAGACCCAAATATCATTTATAACTGATGTATAGCGTTGACAACCGATGTCTACTCTACTAAACTAACTTAGTAGATATTTCTGTAGCATAAAAATAATATGATTATACTGTTTAGTTTTAATATGTAAAAAGCTATCAATGACCCTATGATTTTTATGTTGAAATTAGAACTGAGAAGAAGTACATCATGACAGGGGTATTGTTGGTTTCTCTTTAACTTGAGCATTCAAATATAATTTATTTGACTCTGAAAAACATTGGAAATACATATAAACAATATCACAGCTTTTCATTTTTATGTGTTTTTCAATTTTTACAGCTAAAGAATTTTTCTGATATTTTATCACAAAATTGTACATACTTTTTATATTAATCTTTTAAAATTTTTAGTGGCCTAAGCATAACTACAAATACACATGAGATAAAATTATTACTACCTATAATAAACCAGGTAATGGACTATTTACAGTCATGAGTCAGTGAAACACATAGAAGCAAAGGATGAAGAGGAAGAGGATGGTGGAGTTCTGAAGAGGAACTGTTGTCAGAGCCCATGGTGAGATATGCAAAGAAAGCCTTATGAGGGGAAAACCTGCTCCACAAGATCAGACTTCTCTGCTGTTCCTCTCCTTGCTCTATCATTCTTATTTGGCCATTTTAGGAAAAAGATATTTAAAGACATTTTGTAAGTCATGAAAAACTCTATGTAAAGAATTACATCTTCATGAGTTCTTTTTCTCATGCTTTAATATGCATCATTTTCATCTAGTTTTATCTAGTTTTCAAAGCTGAAGTAACGTACTTAAGGCCTGAAGGAATAATTGTAACAAAACAACCAAGAATCTGACAGTCCTTGAATTTCTTAGCAATGTTTCTTTGAATTCACTTGTGTACTTGGAGTGAAAATATTTAGAATGACTCTGAAAACAAATGAAAAGTTTGCAATGGTAATGATTTCTAAATGGGAACCAATTTTTCTTTAGGAATACATTTAGTCATTTAATTTTGGAAGATGGTGCCTGTCCAGAAAGCTGTCCATTTCTTCTAGGTTTTCCAATTTTGTGGAATACAGATTTTCAAAATATGACCTGATAATTCTCTGTATTTCCTGGGGGTCTGTTGTTATGTCCCCCTTTTCATTTCTGATTTTGTTGATTTGGACACTCTCTCTCTGTTTTTTGATTAGTTTGGCCA
>PVIH01007526.1:0-30305 GCA_004025045.1 Sigmodon hispidus
GCTTCTCTGGGTGGGGCAGGCTTACGCTTCAGCTGAACCCAGGTGCCCTTCTCCTTGGCTTCCTTTTTCTTCTGGTCGTTCTCCTTCACCCGCTTCAGGAAGCTGTCCCTGCTCTTAGAGTGCTTGATGTGCTCGATCCGCACATTGATTCTCTTGGCGAGAATCTTGCCCTTAACTTGCTTGTTTACTATGATGCCCATGGCATGCTGGGTGACATTGTAGACTCTTCAGTTTTGCCATAATAACACTTATGAGGCATTCCTTTTTGAACAGTGCCCATTCCCTTGATGTCTACAATATCACCCTTCTTATAGATTCGCATGTAAGTGCCCAAAGGAACAACTCCATGTTTCCTAAAAGGCCTGGAGAACATATAGTGAGTGCCGCGCCTCTTTCCCTTGGTGTTCGTTATTTTGTCGAGTTACTGAAAGATAGCTGCCACAGCCAGGTTTATTATGTTTCTGACTCTTCCACATTTTAACAACCCTTTTTTTTCCAACTAAAAACTAACTGCTAAGCATTTTTTTCAGCTGAGACCTAAGGAATACACACACACACACACACATACACACACACACACACACACACACACACACTTTATGTATTATATATATATATATAGTATACATATTTTTTCTGTTAAAAATCCCAGTGAGAACAAAATGAATATTTAATACTCTTTCTGGAGCCCAGGTCTTTTCAGAAACAAACTGACCAAGGATAGAGAAACTCTGTGTGTTAAAGTTTGTACTTAGCTCTTGTAGGAAGAAGAAAGAGATGGGAATAGAATAGCATCTCTTTCCATTGCTGCTCTAGATACCAGTGAATGCCTCCTTCACAACTCATTTTGTTCTTATAATCTGGAAGCCACGACCATCATCTTCCACACTGGCTTCTGTAGAATTAGCCTGCACTCTGAAAATGAGAGGGAAGGGGGAGGGGCTAGTACCAGTGTACCAGTGCGTGTGAGAATCAGAGCTATTCATTCTGGCTCTGCCATGCTGTCTTCAGGAATGATTAACATTCTGCTCCATAATAGAACTGTCTCACAAATCTTTAGATTCAGTATGTTTGTGTGGCATCTTCTTTTTCTATGGACATGCAATTAGAATCTTCACAGACAACTTTTAGCACTTCCTACATCAGAAGCACACCTCCTTAAGAGGCTATATAGAATTCTATCCAGAGATAGAGTCATTTATGCATCCTTGAATCCTCAAACAGTACCTAACCCAGTCTAGATATTAGGATGAGGACATCGGATTTGCCTGGAGTGGATGCTAAACTAATCCACTTGGGATATCTTGCCCTTTCTGGGGAGGGAATGGGAGGGATGGGGAGAAGAGAGACTGACCAGGAGAGGTCAGGAGGGGGAAGGGAGTTTGAACAAGGGGATACATGGATAAAAAAATGAGATTTCATTCTATAAAAATTAGCAAAAAATGCATTTTTACATGTAATTCTTAATGCTATAAATAAGTCTGGAGAGGATAGTGTAACTCCAGGATTATTATAGGCAGCATGGTCCTTTAGTGGCTTCAGATTCATTTTAGATTTGATAAAAATTGCAGAACCTTTTCCTCGGAATGCACGTAACACCTTGAAGTTTACTATGACTCCAAGAAGTCTCTGAGTTTGTCAGATCTAGGTAATGAGTTCTATTAAGGGAGCATATCAAGTAAGGTAGAAAAATGTCCCCAAGCAATGGGAAACTCTTGAAGGCTAATCTGTGTTCAGACTGTCTCATGAATTTTCCCCACCCTACTGTCAAGATTCAATTAAATTAAGGGTTCCTTTAATCAATCTATTAAAAAAGAAAAGAAAAGAAGTACATCGTAAAAATATCAATTCTTTCTTCATATATACTTTCATTTCTTGTCCAGACCTAGAAGATTGCTGTCATATTTTTATTTCTACACTGGATGTCTATCAAGGCATTTGGCATTAATGACTCTATTATAAGAACATTTTATCATCTGAGTCTGAGCATTAACATGTGCTGTATTTTTTGTTAGCTGGTTTTGCTTTTCAAGAGCAAGATAAGGTCTCTATAGCAAACCATTTGGTAGAGGAAAGTCCCTTAGAAGTCCACAGTACTCCCTTTCCCCTTGCCTTACTCATTTCAATTACAGCCATAGCCTTAATCAACTCTTTCAAATCCCTGTCTAGGTTTTCACCTGATGGCTCTACTTCCTGATGATTTCAAAAACCACACAGGCTTACAGGAACACAAGCTCAGAGCTAAAAGTTCAGGATATTAACCAGACACTGTAGCTTCACAAATTAAAACAAAACAACTCTGAGAGACAGAGAAATTCATATTACAGTACCAAGACCTCCATAACAAGGTGTCTTTCACTTGGTCATTCCCATAACACTTTCTCTCTTCTCAGTAGAGAAGGTAGAAGAGTGTTTTTGCAGCTAGTTCACGAAGTTGGTGGATCTAAGTACTTCCTGATTCATGGCTTCACTACTCCTGAGTTGTTGGCTAGGGTTTCAGTGAGAAGAAAACAGAATTAGAGAAACTGTTTCACTCTGTTCTGGGGAAGTTGTTGAGGTAAAATAAAACAAGTCTAAACATCAATGGAACAAAGTGGAGATTTCAGCTCAATATCCATGGATATTGGTTTTTTTAAAAATTTTTTAAATTTTTTATTTTATTTTGCAAAGGTGCAGAGTGATTCAGTGGGAGGAAGTATATATAGTCTTTATTCCTTTAATTTTTTTTTTTACATTTATTTTATACCGACCACAGTTTCCCATCCTTCTTACCCTCCCGCTTCCTCCTTCCACCCCCCATTTAACGCCCCACCCCCACCCCTGTCCATTCCTCCTCCCTCTCCATTCAGAAAGGGACAGGCCTCCCTTGGGAGTCAACGAAGCATGGAGCATCAGGTTGAGGCAGGAGCAAGCTTCTCCCCCTGTATCAAGGCTGGACAAGGCAACCCATCATGGGAGATAGGTTTCCAAAAGTTAGCTCAAACACCACCAGGAACAGGTCCTGATCCCACTGGTAGGAGCCCCACAAACAGACCAAGCTACGCAACTGTCAGCTACATGCAGAAGGCTTAGGTTGGTCTCCTGCAGGCTCCCTAGCAGTTGGTCCAGAGTCCATGAGCTCCCACGAGCTCAAGTCAGCTGTCTCTGTGGGTTCTGCCTTCATAATCTTAATTCCCGCCCCTGCCCCGGCTCATATAATCCCTTCTTCCTTTCTTCAACAGGACTCCCTGAGTTCGGCCAGCGTTTGGCTATGGATCTCTGCATTACCTCCATCAGTTATTGGATGACGGCTTTCTGATTACAATTAGTTATCCACCAACCTGATTACAGGAGATGGTCAGTTCAGGCATCCTCTCCACTATTGCTAGGGGTCTCAGTTATGGTCATTCTTGTGGATTCCTGGGAATTTTTCTGGCACCAGGTTTCTCCCTAATCCCTAAATGCCCCCCTGTCCCACCCCAACCCACTCAACTTAATCCCTCCTGTTCATACTTACTCAGGAGACCTTTTCTATTTCCCCTTCCCAGGGAAATCCATGCATCCCTCTTTGGGCTCTCCTTTTTACTACCTAGCTTTTCTGGGGCTGTGGATTGTAGCCTGGTTATCCTTTACTTTACAACTAATATTCGATTATGAGTGACTACATACTATGTTTGTCTTTCTAAGTCTGGGTTACTTCTCTTAAGATGGTATTTTCTAGCTTCATCCATTTGCCTGCAAATTTCATGATGTTATTATTTTTTACTGCTGAATAATACTCCATTGTGTAAACGTATCATATTTTCTTTATCCATTTTCCTGTTGAGGGGCATCTATATTGTTTCCAGGATTTGGCTATTACAAATAATGCTGCTATAAAAACAGTTGAGCAAGAGTCTTTATGGTATGATTGAGCATCCTTTGGGTATGTGCTCAAGAGTGGTACAGCTGGGTCTTAAGGTAGATTGATTCTCAGTTTTCTGGGAAGCTACCATACCAATTTCCAAAGTAGCAGTACAAGTGTGCACACTCACCAGCAGTGGAGGAGGAGCGTTCCCCAAATCCTTCCAACATTAGCTGTCACTAGTGTTTTTGATCTTAGCCATTCTGACAGGTGTAAAAAGACATCTCAGAGTAATTTTGATTTGCATTTCCCTGATGGCCAAGGATGTTAAAAAATTCCTTAAGTGTATCTTGACCACTTGACAATTCCATTAAGAATTCACTGTTTAAATCTGTAGCCCATTTTTAAATTGGATTATTAGGCATTTTGATGTGTAGTTTTTTGAGTTCTTTTTATATTTTAGAGAAAACTCTCCATCAGATGTGAGGTTGGTGAAGATCTTTTCCCAGTCTATAGACTACCATTTTGTCTTGTTGACAATGTCCTTTGCCACACAGAAGTTTCACAGCTTCAATAAGTGCCATTTATTAATTGTCGATCCCAGTGACTATGCTACTGGTGATCTATTCAGGAAATTGTCTCCTGTGCCAAAAATATGAACAATTAAAGGAAATAATTCCCCATTGTTTATCATGTAAAGCATGCCAGTGCGTTCTCAAAGAAATGAATAAGCAAGATGGAGACTAGAGACTATATGCACATTACATAGATTGTCAAAGAATTGAATTTAAATAATTTTGCACATTATCAAACAAGAGTGATTATCACCTTCAGAAACATTATTTAAGTATAATATCACTAAAACTTAGGTAAAATATAACATTAAGAATAGTAAAACAATGCAAAAATAGGATAAATACCGAACATACGATGTATACCTGTAATGCTCATGTTTAAAAATAAAGGTATCTGTAGTATTATTGTATTTTTGTCTGGTATATGCTATCAGCTGTTAAAGATCTTTAGTAATATTGTGAAATTGTATGCATTTATTTATTTATTTAGAAACAGGGTTTAACTATGTAATTTAGGTGGCCTTGAACTCACAGAATGCAAGTTCCTCCTGCCTCTGCCTTCCAAGTACTGGGATTAAAGGCATGAGCCACCATGCCTGCCCTGCTGGAATTGCTTTTATCTTTTAAAAAACATTTAGTTGTTCATGTTTACTGCTGATATAAATGCATGAGCTTAGGAAGTTTGGTATATGAATGTGATAAGGCAAAAATAAATCTTAGATACTTTTAATTATTTTAATTATAGAGATACAAAGAAAGGTTTTATATTCAAATGAATTCTATAGAATGCAGGCATAGAAACTTAACCAATTGTACAGCTCAAGACTGGACACCTAGCTTCTAGCACAGAGCAGCAGGAAGTTAATAAACACTTCTGAAATGGATATTGCAAGGTCATCTGCGGTAAGGGAAATGAATGAAAAAATTTGGGGAATACAAAAGATGACATGATTTAGAAAGGTATAATTTTGAATGCTAACATAGACACAGGATGACTGGCAAAGGGAAGCCACCTTAGAATGTTCTTCATAAATGATAAATGCATAATTAAAGCACAAAGTGGCTAGGTTATATAGGATCAGCCACAAGTTAGTTCTAATAAAATATTTAGAGATGGGGGCTGGACAGATGGTTAAGAGCACTGACTGTTCTTCCAGAGGACCTGGGTTCAATTCCAAGCACCTACATGGCAGCTCACAACTGTCTTTAACTCCAAGATCTGACACCCTCACAATGACATAAATGTGGACAAAACAACAATGCACATAAAATAAAAATAAGTAAAATATTAGAAACAATTTAGAGATGTTTATTTTTTTCATGGGAAAACTAGATGCAGGATTCCTGATAGCAAATCCAACACCTGATAAACCCAATAGAATGTGTATTTTCTACATTGGAGAAAAAAAAAAAAAAAAAAAAAACGGGCTCCAGAACTGCTTAAAATTTATTGTCATTGAAAAGACCAACTGGCTACATTTTCCTACACAGTTGTAAATTTCTTTCTTATTTTAGAAACCAGGAATAACAATGAATTAAAGTGTATTTAAAGTTGAAGATTATTTTTCTTACAGGATGGTAACCAGAGCTCTGCATTCAGTCTTGACTTTGAAAGTATGCAATTTTCTGAGATGGTTTTATAGATCAAGAAATAAAAACTGTCATGAGAAATATAGTATTTTTTGCATTTTGGACAATTACAATGTAAGGCCTTGATAAATGTTGTGTGTTCACCAAACCATTAGCTACTAGTTGTTGATTTTTCCTAATGTTCAATGCTTCCAGAAAGCATACTTCTCTAATTCAGGCCTTGTACTTGGGAGGATATTAATATTTCTCATTAGTACTGACCTCTGTCTCCTTGGGAACCAGGAAGCTTTGCAGACAGGAATGGGTGTAACAACCACAATTCAACAGTTAAGCATGCCAGATTTTCTTTGTGTGTTTATTCAGGTCAATAAAAACCTCAGTTTTGCCATTTCATATGGCTCCAGAGTTAGCCAATGTTCCCAAAGTTGCTGGAATTTCGAGTTTTGTGTTTTGGTCCTTTCTCTTTTAACTTATTGAAGTGAACTTCTCTTTACTCTGGTTATTTATTTTATTTTTTTTTTGAGTTCTCCAGCAAGAACTTTTAAAAGAAAGTTTTGTATTTAAATAAGCAATTGGGAGGGTTGCAAATATTTAATTTTATAAGTTGCAAAGAGTGGAAGGATAACATAGTATTTTCAGGAACGTGGACTCCAGAGCCAGGCTGCAAGAGCAAAGAATCTGGGGTTTGTCTCTTGCTTCACCCCTTTCCAGTGCAGTGTTCTTTTTAAGTGAGGTACTTAAACTTTCTAGGTCTCAGTTTCTCTGTACAGTGAGATTTTAGTTTCCCTGCTATATGTGAAGATTAGGTGAGTTATGATTTGGAAAGTACATGTAAGAACTTTGATTGTTGGGTTAAAATTGAAAGCATTCATTACTAGAAGCTGCTATTTACATGCCACAGATCACAGAATAACAACATTCTTGCTGGGGTTGTTAATGTACACTGGATGATTATTTTCTTAGCATTCATTTACAATATGTAGCCAACTCCAGGAGGTAGATAGACCATATCTGTTGTTGAGATGAGAAAATTCAATTTGCTTAAAACACCTAGCTCCCCCAAAAGGCAAAACAATGATTTGTGCACTGGTAAACAGAAAGCAGAAACTGCAAAACTGCATCTTTGCTAAACATGGAGACATGTGTTGTTTTTTGTTTATTTATGTGTGTATTTAGAAAATATATATATATATATATATATATATATATATATATATATATATAATACCACTGCTCCCCATCCCTTCCCTCCTCCCAGTCCCTCTCAGTCCTCCCTTAGCCTCCCCCACCCTATCTCCCCATCCATTCCCCCCAAAACAGCAAGGAGTCCTAAGATGGGTCAGTTCAGTCTGTCATATCTAGTCAAGGTAGATCTGAGTTCCTCATCCCAGTATTAAGGCTGGGTTAAGTGTTGCTCTGTAGGGAATGGGCCCTAAGATGTCAGTTCATGCACCAGGAACATAGTCTAATCCTAACCCAAGAGGCTCCACAACCTGCCCACACCATTTGACAGTCTGCCTTTGGAGTTTAGTTCCTTTCCATGAAGATTCCTCGTGGCTGTTTCTGAATCAGTGAGCTCCCAATAGCTCTGGTCAGCCATCTCTGTGGGTCTCTTCCTCATGATCTTGATCCTATTGCTCATATACTCTCTCCTCTTTCTCTTTAGTTGGACCAAGAGCTTGACCTGGTGCTCAGCTATAGATCTCTGCTTCTGCCTCTATCCATTGCTGAATGAAGGTTCTGTAACGACACTTAAGGTGGTTATTCATTTGATTATAGGGGGACTCAAAAAACTAGAGGCCAAAACCCAAATAATCCAATTAAGAAATGGGGTTCACTTGCAATCTCAGAGAGATAAGCAGGGGATGTACTCACTCACTAGTGGTCTCTAAACAAACAAACAAGAAAAAAAGCCAAACATGCCCAAGCAGCAAACCACAAACACTGAACAGCTTGGGATCAGAAACACCCTGGACTGACCCTTTGAACCCCACTCCAACTATAGGAATACCAGACTCACTCTTGAGGGAGGTGGGTCGAAACTGGATTTGGCCAGGAGTGGAGACTGATCCAAGCATTATTGGGTCAGTGGGACCATAGGACTGTCTGCTCCCTGCCCAGGGAAGGGATGGGGAGTTGCAGAGAAGAAAAATGTCAAGATGTGGTGGGAGGGGGAAGGGACCTTGAATAAGGATATACAGGGATGGAAAAAAAAAATTTTCAGAGGGAAAGCTGAACACATAGTAAATATATGTGTAGCAATCTTATTTGCATTGCCCCCCTTGATAAACCATGCTTATGATTCTTATCCTCTTCATAGTTATTGTTAACTTTTCCTCATTTTAAATTCATGTTACTGTTTTTTTGTTAAATACAAAATAAAGAAGGAAAAAAACAAAGAAATGGGGTTCACAACTAAAAAGGGAATTCTCAACAGAAGAATTAAAAATGGCTGAAAGACACTTAAAGAATTGCTCAACATCTTTAGCCATCAGAGAAATGCAAATCAAAATAACTTTGAGATACTATCTTACACCTGTCAGATTGACTAAGATCAAAAACACAGATGACAACCTATGCTGGAAGGGATGTAGAGCAAGGAGAACACTCCTCCATTGCTAGTAGGAGTATAAATTTGTTCAACCACTCTGAAATGCAATATGGTGGTTCCTCAGAAAACTGGGAATCAGTCTTCCCAATGATCTAGCTATACCACTATTGGGCATATACCCAAAGGACGAACATTCTTACCCCAAGGGTATTAGCTCAATTATATTCATGGCAGCATTATTCATAATAACCAGAACCTGGAAGCAATCTAGATGCCCCTCAACTGAAGAAAGGATTAATAAATTGTGGTACATCTACACAATGGTGTACTACTCAGTAGTTAAAAAAAAAATGATATCCTAAAATTTGCAGGCAAATGGATGCATTTGGAGAGTATCATCCTGAATAAGGTAACACAGACCCATAAAGGTAGACATGTTATGTACTCACTCATAAGTGAATTTTAGACAAAAAGCAAAAAATATCCAGGCTGCAATCCACAACCTCCAAACAGGTTGGTAACAAAAGAAACTTAAGAGAGACATCCAGGGATCCCCCTGGGAAGAGGAAATAGAAAAAAAATCTCCTGAGTAAATTGGGATCATAACAGGTATTGACCAAGCAAAGGTTAGAACAAATCATGACAGAAGAGCGAGTGAGTGGAGCAACAAAGAAGGAGAACAAAGAAATGGATATCTTGATAGAGGAAGCCACTGTGGGGTTGGAAAGAAACCAGGTGCTAAGGAAACCTTCAAAAATCCACAAAATGTCCCTGGCTAGGACTCCAAGCAATAGTAGAGGGGGTGTCTAATCTATTTGCATTTTTCTACATACTACCATCCAGTTATGCCAATACCATTTGCTGAAGATACTATCTTTTTTCCATTGAATATTTTTGGCCTCTTTGTCAAAAATCAGGTGTTCATAGGTATGTGGGTTAATGTCAGGGTCTTTGATTCAATTCCCTTGATCCACAAATCTGTTTTATGCCAGTACCAAGCTATTGTTTTTATTACTGTAGTTCTATAGTATAGCTTGAAGTCCAGGATGGTGATGCCTCCTGAAGTTCTATTATTTAAACCGAATGCTTTGGCAATCCTGGGTTTCTTGTTATTCCATATGAAGTTGAGTATTATTCTTTCAAAGTCTGTAAAAATATTTCTTGGGATTTTGATGGGGATTGTTTGAATCTGTATATTGCTTTTGGTAAGATTACAATTTTTACTATGTTGACCCCACCCATCCAGAAAGATGGGAGATCATTCAAATTTCTGATTACCTTCTTCAATTTCTTTCTTCAATGACTTAAATGTCCTTTGCCTTACAGAAGCTTCTCAGTTTCAGGAGGTCCCTCTTACTGATTGTTGTTCTTAGTGTCTGTGCTATTGGTGTTATATTTAGGAAGTGGTCCCTGTGCCAATGAGCTGGAGGTATTTCCCACTTTCTTTTCTCTCAAGTTCAGTGTAGCTGGGTTTAGGTTGAGGTCTTTGATCCACTTAGATTTGAGTTTTGTGCAAGGTGATAGGTTTAGATCTATTTGCATTTTTCTACACACTACACACTACTAATTTCTTTTTAATAGAAATAGAACATAAACTATATATGTAATATAAATTATCACAAGTTATTCCTTTAAAACTAAAAGAAATGCAGAATTAATCCTAATTGCATAGTTGCCTTAAATCCATATACTCAAATTATCATTTCAGTGTGAAATCTATATATTATTATGCTGCTTTTACATTTCTTTATGATTGTTCAAAATGTAGATGTTTTACACAAAAAAAAAAAATCACAGTTCATATTAGTCACACTTAAGATGATAATAGCCACACTCTGCAAGTGGCCTGTGTATTGGAGAGCTCACAGATTAAATATAATAATGGAAAATTGCAATGATACAAAGAAAAATTCCTGACATTGAAAACACTGACAGCTGGTTCTGGGGCAGGCAGCAAGTAGAAGAATAAAAATCATTAAATTGTAAAGCCATATAAAAGAAATTAACAAAGTGGCCAGGATCAGCAACAGGCAGAGGGATGATTGCTTTGGAACGCATGTAGAGCTTTTGACATAAAGTGTGGGTTTATATGGAGATGGAAGTTCCAGGGACATTATAGGAAGAGCAACTATCAGAGAAGAATACAAAAGACAGTGCAGTGGATGCTGGCTGAAGCTGAGACAGTGAATATGTTGGGAGTTACCTGCTTTAAGGTTCTAAATTGGACTTTAGTGAAGCATTTTTGGTTTTGACCTCTAATGTGCATGCCTTGAGGGATTTTTTTATTAGGATAATTGGGGTATAAGATCGACCCACTGTGGGTATCACTATTCCCTAGGCTATGATTTTGAGAGTGAGATAAGAAAAAAAATTCATTACTCTCTGCTTCCTGACAGAATGCAATGGTGTTCAACCACCCTTGACTTCTCCACCATGATGGACTGAAGACTTGAGTGGTGAGTCAAACAAACCTTTCTCCCTTAAGCTATTTTTTTGTCAGGGTATTTTATCACATCAACATAATAGTAACTAAGATACTTTATGACCAAGACTAGAAAGAGAACAAAAAAGAGACACCAAAATCTTCTTCAGGGACACCCTCAATGACCTAAATACCTGCATTAAGCCTCAGCTTCTACTCCCTAAAGGTTTTTGCAGCCTTCTAATAGGACTAAGCTTGGGACAGTGGCTTTAAAAGCATAGAGGTCTTTGAAGAGGGTTTGCACTAGATTGAAAAGCCATAGCAAATAAGAACCCAAAGATTTGTCTCTTCCTACAGCTTATGGTATCATCACTAAAGACTCTGTCAACTTGCCATATTCTAGAAGAACATCCTGGGGTCAGTCAGTTTGATGATCAGACTCCATAGGCCACTCAAGTTTGGTTAAGGTTCAGCTATTATTCCCCCAAGCCCACAGCACATGGACTACTCTGTAGACACACATGATAGACTAGTTCTGTGTCTGGGACAACCACAGACCTACCATATGTGGTAAGTTCTCCTCACTATTCCTATATTTCATGTACTATAGTACTATATTTCATCCATGAAAAGTATCAAACTTTAGTTAGTTTTCAAAGTATTTTAATTCTCATCTGTAAAACTTTAGCAATCATATTTAGGTATCTTGTCATAGAATGAAAATATATCTAAAAGCAGCATAAAATCTCTACCATTAAATATAGTAAAGCCACTAGCTTTATATTTAAGCACTGTGATCACACAGAATTGCATTTAAATTCTGACCTCATTCCCATCTTATTTGAATGTATCATAATTGATTTTGTTTCTTTCCTTACTCATTTGGCTTCTCAGCTACACTCAAGTTCCTTAAAGACATGGCCCCTAATATTTATCGCTAGGTTTCCAGACTTGTGAGTTAATTTTTTAAAAAAGAAAATAAGAATAATTTTGGCAGTCCAATTGCTTTAGGTTATCTGTTAAATCATTAAACTGAAGTTTTCATTTTACACAGAAATATGAATACTGTTAGTGACCACAGAGAATTGCAAACTCTGGTTGACTTTCTTCTCTTGTACATTTTGAGCTTCATCTCTAAACATCATTGTACCTATAAAGCAATATGTGCTATGTTGAGCAGCAAGGTCACTAATTACCCACTCATTCCATACTCCAGTCATTCAGTTTCCCTAACATTAGTTTGCTTTCTATTGCTATGATTAAACACATCACCAAACACAACTTGGGCAGAAAAGGTATACATCCATGTCCATGTAAGTGTCCAGATTCAGGGAAGTGAGGCAGGAACTTAAGACAGGTACCTGGAGGCAGAAACTGAAACAGAGGCCATGAAGGAGTGCTGCTCACTGACTTGCTTTCCATGGCTTGCTCATCCTGCTTTGTTACACAACCCAGGTTCACCTGCCCACTTGAATGGTACAACCTACTGTGAGTTGGGATCTCCCGCATCAATCACCATTCAGGCTTTCCTACAAGCCAGTCTGATGAGTGGGTTTTCTTAATCATGGTTTCTTCTTCTCAGATGACTCTAGTTTGTGTCAAGTTGACAAAAAAACAAAACATGGCACCTGATAATGATGATTCTTCTGAATGCTGCATTCATTGTCTATCCCTTCAATAGAAGGTTCTCCAGTTGTTTAGAAATTGCTAAAACTGAAGAGGAACACTCTTCCATTGTTGGTGGGAGTGTAAGCTTGTTCAGCCACTCTGGAATGCAATGTGGCGATTTCTCAGAAAACTGAGAATCACTCTCGCCAAGGATCCAGCAATACCACGACTGGGCATATACTCTAAAGATGCACATTCACACTCCAAAGGCATTAGCTCAACAATGTTCATAGTAGCATTATTTGTAACAGCAAGGACCTGGAAACAACCTAGAGGTCCCTCAATTGAAGAATGGATTAACAAACTGTGGTACATCTACACAATGGAGTACTACTCAGCAGGAAGAAAAAAATGATATCCTAAAATTTGCAGGCAAATGGATGGATATGGACAATATGCTCCTGAGGTATCACAATCCCAGAAAGATAAGTGGAGTGGGGGATGTACTCACTCATTAGTGGACTCTAAACAAAAAAGCAAAAAGCTAAGCATGTCCAAGCTACAAACCAGAACCACTGAAGATCTTGGGATCTGAAACACCTTGGACCAGCACCTTGGAGCCCACTCCCTCCAGAAGAACACCTGGCCTAATCTTGATGTTGGGGTGAGGAAAGCAAATCTGTCTGGAATGGATGCTGAACTAAGCCACCTTGGGATCTTGGGACCTCCTGCCCTTGCTGGGGAGGAGATGAAGTGATGGGGAGAAGAGAGAGTGACTGGGTGGGTAGAAGGGGGAACAGAGTTTGAACAAGGGAATACATGGACTACAAATATGACTTTATTCATAATAAAGAAAGAAAAAAAGAAATGAGTAAAACTCCTTCTTACTAATTATACAAGTGAATTAATAAACAGTTTGAGGATACTCTCTTAGCACCCAGTATAACCTGATAAGCCTCAAAGAAACACAGTGATAGGAATATTTCACTCAAAATAATTACCTATGATATATTTTCTGTAATGAAAATATTATATACTCTGCAAAATTTGAATGACATAGAATAGTGAAAGTAAAACATATTTCCACATTCATGTCACAAGAGATAATCAAATTTTGTTTTGTTTACACTCTTAGAGTTTTTAGTACATACTCAACCCCCTAGAAAATAGACTTTACAGAAACACATCATGTTCCTTAATCTTTATTATGTGGGAATCATTCCTGGTCAGTATGTATAGAAGTATATTACTGTTTAAATAATCATGTATTATTTAATTTTAATACATAAAAGCTCTATGTTTTTTACTAGAACTTATACAATAAACAATGAAGCAATTTCCAAATTTGTTTTTGCTAGAAAAATAAACTTGCAACAAATTCTTGTTTTTTTTATTTTTTTTAAAACTTTTTTTTTTGCTTATTTAATTATTTGCCTTGGTGTTTGCCTGGAACTGGAACTACAGACAGTTGTGAGCTGCCATGTGGGTGCTGAGAATCGAACCCGGGTCCTCTGGAAGAGCAGACGGTGCTCTTAACCACTGAGCCACCTCTCCAGCCCCGCAACAAATTCTTGTTAATATCTCTTTCTGCCTTTTGCAACTATTTCTTCAGGAAAGTTCTTTTAAGTGGAGTTTCAGGCTCTTTAAGTGTTCCAGTATTTTATTTTGAATATGTCATCATTTTAAACAGATATTTCAAAATTATTTTTAATGATGTGTTATCAGCCTTAGTAGACATCTCCTAAAACAGTCTATTTTGTTGCCACACTTGTTGCTTATTTTAATTGTCTCCAGGGACTCTATCTCATGATTTGACTTCATGTTTTCCTCACTGGTCACCAACTGTTGCATCTTTCCATATGTTTCTTGGTAATTTGAACATAGCGTCTAAAGTCACTCTTCATAACATTTATCCCTTTTAATTACAAAGTAGTTCTTGTCATAATTCTTATAATTGTAATAATGAATTTGTCAATCAAAAGTATTATATTAACTTCAGATTTATTGTCTCTATTCCTATCTTCTATATATTTTATGTACTCTTTTAATTTGTAGATGGTTGTCCTTTTCTTGATAGTTTGTGACTTTTATATCATGTCTAGATAGAACTTTACCAACTATAGTACAAATTATTATCCTATATTTTCCCCAGTATCTTATTCTTTTATTTATTGTGCTTTTATATTCAATTAAATATTTAATATGTCATTTTGTATGTCAGAATAGAGAAATACTTAAAAACTACTAAATTTAATTCCAGACGATACTTCTAAAAATATGGTAAAAATGTCAAAACTGAATTAGTAGGTATTTTCTATTATGTATGAAAATAAAGCTATTTTGTTTCTGCAGACACTGAGCTCCTTTGTATTCTGCTGAGAAGGCTGTGAATGTATCAGTGGAGACACGGGTCAGTTAAGGATTCTCATATAGACTGCTTCTGGGAATGTTAACAGCAAAAAAATGCTCATGGAAGGCAGGTTAGCAGGGGGGCTTTTGGAGAAAGAAGTGTCTTCTTTTTCTTCCAAGTAACTTTCTCATGCCCTGTTCTGATCATAAGAGCAAAACCACTTGAGAATTTGGTGACCATCTGAACACAAGGGGGCGCCAACAACAGTCGGAAATTGAGCTGACCTCCGGGATGGCAGAACTGAGGCTTTGGTTTTGTTGTTGTTTCTTTTTGGAGAAGGGGAACACTTGAGTGAGACATATTCTGATTTATCTACAGTTATAACAATTATTTGGACGAATAAATCTTCGTGCTTGTTTTAGCTAACATTTTTTACGGACACTAAAACACTTGCACCTACCCATGGTTTTAGCAAACTGAGCATGGCATACTTCTTGATATTGGTGCCTTGCTCATATATTTGAATCACTTCACTTGCCCGTGTGTTCCTTTGACTTTACAAGCAGCCGTTTCTATCTTGTGTGCCAGTCTGTCTCCACCCGGTACAATGCCCCCTGGAAAACAGACATCTGAGCTCTTTGCTGAACGTGTAAGAAAAAACTATTATGCCTGAGTGTAAGAATTTCCATGTTCACAAGGGAGGCTGGAGAAACTGTAACATGGAGCATGAGGATTTTATTGTTACATTCAGGTTATATACATGTCCCAACGGACCGGGTCAATAGCCTGGTTCAGGCACAGCGGAAAGGCTAAGGATCCTGCCGCACCAATGGGAAGGGGTCTTTAAAGAAAAACATACATAAGCAAGTAGTGGAAGCATCTTGGCATTCCAGGATTGGGCAAAGGGGTAAAGGTACAGCAGCTATTGGTTGAGTTTTCTGGCGCAAAAATACTTTTGGATCCATTGGCTGCAGAGTTCACTTGCAGACCTGGACCCTGCCCTCAAGGGCCAAGGTGCAGATGAATTCTTGAAACTGGGCCCCTGCCCTCCAGGTCCTCACATCAACAATCCTTACATTATCCAAGTTAATTTTTATTACCCATCATTCCCTTTTTTATAATAAAAGCATTTAAAAAATCACATACAGCCACACAATGAAGAATTGTTTACAGCACAGCCAGTTAAAAGCCCCAATTATAATTGCTTCTTTTTCTAAAAATTCGGATCATTTACCATGTAGGCAGGCCAGGATTTTATAGCAGTTGTATTTTGAATGGTTTCCAAAGTGCAGGTAAAACGTTTTATATTTGCTAACCTATTATATACACTCAAGGTATTCATGACATTTATTAATTTTAATACATACCAAATAGTGGACATTTTTCCACTTTTCACTGTTACAAATGATGCTTGTGTGTGTTTATATGTCTGATCACATTCCTACAATAGTCAGATATGTTAGTCCATTTTCTATTGTTAAATCAAGATATATGAGATCGTCTATTTCATAAAGAAAAGGGGGTAATCTAGGTCAGTTTTACAGGGTAAAAACCTAGCATCAGGTAACCCTCTGGAGATGGCCCCCTTGACTGCATCATAACATTGAAGGTGGCATCATAAGAATGCATGTGAAATAGAGAGAGATATCACAACCAAGTATCCAGAGAGGGAGAGAGGGGACTCTCCCTCTAGAGAACCACCTTATTCTAGGAGCTCTTACTAATTCTGTTAAGCTGTTTCTTAAAGGCTGTATTACCTTTTAACACAGCCACATTGGGGATCAAGATTTCAACACAGGAGTACATTAGGAGAACAGACTCAGGCCATGGTGTAGAACTAAACAAAGGATTCACAACCAGTTAAGATATTGGCACGTTCCCTTTTTCTGAAAATGGTTGCAGATTTTAACATCTATGTATTAGAAAATTATTTCTGAAATGGTACCAACTTTTAATTCTACCATAAGCCCAAGGGGCACTCATTTATCTCACCTGCTTTGTATGCGGTATTAACTTTTCACACTTTGCTAGTCTGCCAAATGTGAACATTCTTCATTAGTTTTAAAAGTGTACCATGTAGGCTGGACACTGCTATCTGTATTTGCAGTCATTAATATTTCTGGATTAACTGCTTATGTCAATTGCTATTGCTTATTGTGGTTGAATGAAAATTTTATTACACTTTTGCTCCTATGTACGTGTGTATGTATGTGCACAAGTGTGCCTGTGGAGATAGAGGACACTGGAATTGCTTCTCTCCTTGAGTGCTGATGTACTTGTATGCCAAGCTGACAAAGGATAACTGTGCTGGCTAGTTTTTGCCAACTTAACATAAACTAGACTCAGCTGGGTAGGGGGACTCAGCAGAGGAATTGCCTCTATCATGTTGGCCTGTGGACAAGTCTGTGGGGTATTTTCTTAATTGCTAGTTGATGTAGAGGGGTCCAATTGTGGGCAGGGACATCTCTGGACAGGTAGGTTTGGCTGTCAAACAATATAGATGAACATAAGCCTGGAAACAAGCCAGGAAGCAGTATTCCTCCAAGGTTTCTACTTCAATTCCTGTCTCCAGGCTCCTCCTTAACTTCCTACCTTGGCTTCTCTCAGTGATGGTGTCTTAGAGTTTCTGTTGCAGTGAAGAGACACTGTGACCACAGCAACTCTTATAAATAAAAACACTTAACTGGAGTGGCTCACTTACAGGTTCAGAGATTTTGTCTATTATCATCATGGTGGGACATGGCAGCATGCAGGCAGACGTGGTGCTGAAGTATTGAGAATTCTACATCTTGCAGGCAACAGGAAGTAGTCTGTCTCAATGAGCATGGCCTGAGTATATATGAGACCTCAATGCCTGTCTCCACAGTGACATACTTCCTCCCATAAGATCATACCTCCTCCAACAAACCCCACTCCCTTTGGGAGTCATTGTTTTTCAAACTATCACATTCTGTTCCCTGGCTCCCAAGCGCTTATAGCCATATCATAACGCAAAAATGCATTCAGTTATATTCTTTTTTAAATGATGTATGGTGGTCATGTCGGGTGAGAGGCAGACTTCACTAGCATAAAAAGCTTTATTGGGGGGAGGAGAGGAAAAGGGAGAGAGAGAACAGAGGTACTAATAAGAGCTGTTGGTAAGAAAGAGGAAGACAGAGAGAAAAGGGCAGGGGTTTGCCTTTAATAAGGGGATTTAGCACTGGCACATACACTGAATGCAGACTATGTAACTATTGCATGCATGGCCATAGGACCTTGGGCTGTCTAGTACAGGTGCCTGAGTATTGACAGTGCATGTGTAGCCATAGGACTCTGGAGGAGGCTAGAGATGTTGGAAATGCTAGCAATAACAGTCCCAAATGTATTTAAAAGTATAAAGTTCAAAGTCTGAGATTCATGTGATCTCTTAACTCTAATTCCCATAAAATCAAAATTAAAAAGCAGACCACATACTTCCAAATATAATGGCACAGTATATACATTACCATTCCAAAATGTAAGAAAGGAGGAATGAGGAAATACTGGACCAAAGCAAGACAGAAAACCAGCTGGGAAAACTCTAAACTCTGCATTTTTATGTCTGATCTCTAACCCTATTCAGCTTTGTTGATTGCAACATACTTCTTTCTCTTGGGCTGGTTCCACTCCCTGTTAGAAGTTCTCGAAAGCATCCCACAACGCTGGCATCTCCAGCATCTTTGGTTCTCCAAGCAATCTAGGTTTCAACTTCACAGCTTCATGTAATGGCCTTCCTAGGCCTCCATTCAGGAATACTGCTGACAAATGCCTTGTCTCAAGGACTTTCCTTCATTGTGGAGGCAAATTCCATACTCTCTTTCTTCTATCCTAACTCTAAAGTCAGAACCACTTAGTTGAAGCTGCCAAGTTCTGTTGCTTGTTGGGGCTGGGACATGGCCCTTTTGTTTAATTACATCGCTACCAGATTTTTGTTTTCCAGGTTTTTGTTGTTGTTGTTGTGCCCTGGTCTTGAGGCCCTTAAATGGACCACCAGAGATGCAAACTCTTCAAAATGCAAAAGCAAGGTTTATTGAAAAAAATATGAGTTCAAACAATGACCTCAGTCCAGTGCTCAGGCATGGCAGTGGCCTGAGGAGGTACCTGCCCAGAAGGGGAGTTTTTAAAGGCAAAAGTCACAAAATTATACATCAATTAAGGGTCTTAGAAAGGATACAATTCTGATTAGCTTTGGGAACTTTCCAGAATTCCTCTATTATCGTAGCTGGCTGTTTGCCAAACCTTCCCTACATTATCTCCTGGGTGGGAACATTCCATGGTTAATTTAACAGTTATCAGACCCTAGGCTACCTCTCCTGCTTGTACTTTTTGGCCTGTTTTAAACTGAAACTTGAGGCTCAAAAATGGAGACGCTTCTCTGGGTTCTTCACTTTCACTGCATAAGCTTGGCTATCCTGAAACTTGTTCTGTAGATCAGGCTAGACTCAGACTCAGAGATCTGCCAGCCTCTGCCTTCAGAATGTTGGGGATTAAAGGCTTCTTCAAGCACACCCAGATCTCAGTTTTACTACTTCCTTTTCACTGGTTGCAAATTAAGTTGGGTGGGATCTTTCCCTGAGCTCACCACTCCTTTTATTCCATCTCTTAATCTATTTCCTTGAACACAGGTTTTAGCTCTGTTGCACTTTCTGGTGCTCCTTTCCTCAAATTTTACATTTCTTTGCTCAGCTCGCTCCTTTACATTATAAATTTTTATTAGAGTTTCCACTAATAACCACATGACAAAGTCTATACTAGGCTATTTTGAGATTTCCTTTACTAATGGAATTAATCCAAATTTTTTCACGTTAGCCTCAGGCAGACCCTTTGGACAAGGACTAAAAGCAGCCACATTCTTTGCCAAAATATTACAAATATGATTTCTAGGCAGCATATTACGATTCTTCTCCTCTGAAACTACTTGTACCAGGTCCCTACAGTTCACATCACCCTTAGCACTACTGTCTTCCACATTCCTACTAGTGAGGCTCATTAAGCACCATTTAAAGCATTCTACTGCTTTACTAACCCAAACTGCCAAAGTCCATACTATTCCAAACAAAAGCAGGGTCATGCCCATCATAGTAATACCTCAGTCACTTGGTACCAACTTCTGTCTGAGTTAGGGTTTCTATTGCTGTGAAGAGACACCATGACCACAGAAACTCTTATAAAGAAAATCATTTAACTGGGATAACTTGCTTACAGTTTAGAGGTCAGTCCATTGTTATCACAATAGAACATGGCAGCATGCAGATAATATGGTGTGCTAAATATGTGGTTGAGAGGTCTATATCTTGCAGGCCAACAGGAAGTGGTCTGTCTCAATGGGCATAGCTTGAACATATATGAGATCTCAAAGCCTGCCTCCACAATGGGACACATCCTCCAACAAGACCATACCTTATTCCAACAAACCCTACCTCTAAGAGTGCCACTCTTTTTGAGGAGCATATCTTTCCAAACTACCACAGATGGACTATATATAACTTACAAACTGAAGTAAACCCTTTCCTGTCCAAGCTGTTTTGGGTCAGTGCTTTATCACAACAGAAAGAAAACTAGGGAACTAGGTAATCCTGGTTAATATGAAACTTGCTATGTAAACCTCAAATTAGAACAATCCTCTGGATTCTATCTTGATCAATCCTGGATCTGTACCACATTTTTACTATCTAGACATCTGTCGATGAATATCTAGCCTTGTTCCATTTATTTTATTTTGCTATTATGGCTATTGTAGCAACAAAAAATGGAAAGACATGTCTCTCTGGTATAATTGACTTAGCCATTGGGGTACATATCTTAGAGCAATATAACTGGACTATGTATTAGTTGTACTTTTAGGTTTTGAAGACCTTTCACACTGACTTTTACAATAGCTGTGCCAGTGCACATTCCAGCCAGCAATAAAAATGGTTCTTTCCCCCAGCATCCTTGCCAGTACTTGTCTTTTTTCCCTTTGATAGTCATTCTAGCTGAAAGAGCAATAATCTCCTAGTGGTTTTAGTCTGCATTTTCCTGATGGCTATGGATGCTGAACACATTCCCAAACATTTACTGACCATGTGTGCAGCTTCTTTGGGGCTTGCTCATTTATTGATTGGATAATTTAAGATGGTGTTTAATTTTAACCCAATGTAATGTATACTTGCCAGTTTCCGATAGTGGGTCTTTCTTATATTGTAAGCTCTCAAATAATGACATGGAGACTTCCTAAGTATGAATGCTTGGCTTAATCTTAGGCTTGTTCCCAACTAGCTCCTAAACCTTAAATTAACCCATTTATATTAATCTATGTTCTGCCATGTGGCTCATTACCTCTACTCAGTACAGTACATCCAACTTCCTCTGCTTCTGGCTGGCGAGTCTCTCATGCCATACATGCTTTCTCAGAGTTCCTCTCCCCAGAAGTCCTGCTTATCATCTCTATTCTAGATCTTTATTAAGCCAATCAAAAGCTGCCTTAGGCAGGTGAGGTTAAATAGAGGTTAAACAGACATCGTCACCTTGTACAAAATGATTATCCCAACAGTTTGCCCCCTTCTGTAGGCTACTTTTCACTTTGGTGATTATTTCCTTTGTTTTACAGAATATCTTAAGTTCATGTAACCTCATTTATCAATTCTTGGGAGTCTCTCCTGTGCTTTTGGAGTCTTTTGCAAAAGGCCTTGCCTATACCTCTATATTAAAGTGTTTTATCTGTTTTTGCTCCCCTAGAGGTTTGAGAGTTCAATGTCTTCTTTTAAGATCTCTGATATGAATCCAGTTTCATTCTTTAACAAGTAGACATCCTTTTGCAATCACAATATTGATTCCACCAATCCAAGAATATGGAAGGTCTGTTCATCTTCTTTAATCTCTTCAATGTTTTAATGTTCCACCTTGGAGATTGTGGTGATATATTGTATAATTAATACAAATATTCTAGAATATCAGAGGACAGAGCCAAGTCATGAAAGTCAGGGAGTAGTGACCTATGCCTTTAATCCCATCACCTGGGAGGCAAAAATCCTATGGATCTCTGTAAGCTCAACACCTAACAGAGCCAGTCGGTGGTGGTACACACCTTTAATTCTAACACTAGGAAAGTTGATCCAGGAAGTGAGATAATGGCAGAGACAGAGGAGGGAGGAGTTCAGTTTGCCTGGCTCGTCTTTCCTCTGAGGAAGGAGAAACTTGGGGTCTGAGAATTCTTGGAGACAGGCCTGAGGAGCTGACTGAGTAAGAAGTAGCCATGTTTGTTTCTCTATCTCTCTGTCTCTCTGATATTTCAGCTTTCCCCCAGTATCTGGCTCTGAGTTTTTATTATAATATCAAACAGAATTTGTGCAATAGGAGATCTCATAATTTTTTGTTAATCTTATTCCTGTGGAGTTTAGTTCATTTTGAGGCTATTGAAAGTTGACTTTTTAAAAATGATTTTTTTGCAGCCCAGTTCACTGTTGGTATAGAGAAAGGAGGCTGTTTACTTTTTTCATATTGCCTGAGGCTCTAGATATAACAAGAGCTGCAGTTTCATCCAGTGAGTATCACAAAGGTAAATGAGTGCAGAAGAGGCAATGGCACATTCGATTGTAATATCTGGCAATGAGATTTGAGCTGGTGAGGCCAGGGCAGGTGTGAAGCTTCTCCTGGGCATGGAGTGTAAGGACCTGGATTCATTCGCACATTGATACATAGGGCCAGGGCCCAGGTCTTCGAGTGAACCCAACAGCCAATGGATTCAAAGGTTGAATTCACGCCAGAGAATTCAGCCGATGGCTGCTGTACCTTACCCCTTTGCCCAGTCCTGGAATGCCAAGGTGTGCCACATCTTGCTTACATATGTTTTTTCTTTAAAGACCCCTGCCCATTGGGCTCGGAGTCCTTAGCCTTTTCACTGCGATGGAACCATGCTATCGACCCAGGTTCGTGGGAACCTGTATGTAACCTATATGTAACGATAAAATTCTCATGCCCCATGTTATAACGTGTTGAGCCTCCCTGGTGGTGATTGTGAAAATTCTCACACATGGGCATAACAGGAGGATGGCAAAAAGGTACACCATTGGTGAAAGCCTCGTAGAGTTGAAGCACTATTGGATTCAAATTAAAAAAGGGAGTTGAGCTGGGAAAACCTGCAAACAGACTCAGTTTATGTTAGATATGACATAGTGACATGGGTGTATGATGAGTCTGGAGACATGGAATCTCACCCAGTATTTAACTCCCTTCTGTTTCGTGAGTTTTGCTCTCAGCCCTACCTCCCCACAACGTCATTTTCCAAAATGCAAATAAATTCCAAGACCAAGTCAGCATGAAAGCAACTAAAGCTGCACATTCTCTAAGCTGCACTTAAAAAAAAAAATCTGAGAATATAAATGTCATATATTTTAATCTGCCAACATGTTAGTATGTTTTTCTAAAAACGAAGGGCTATTTCAGCACAACCACAGTAATCTTAGACCAAAACCAAAACAATTAGCAACAATTTGTGAAAATCAACAAATATTTAGAGTTTAAATTTTCAAATTTGTCTTATATATGTCATAAATTTCAAAGCTGTGTGTGTATACTCACAAACTTGTTCTTGTGCATGTACAAACACACATATGCTTGTTTTGGGTGTTGATCCTCAGTTTTCTACCTTGTTTGGGACAGTGAGTAGCCATGAGGCTAGCTTGTGAGGAGTTAGATCTTTTTCCACCAAGCCATCTCCACCTTTTTCATGGTTTTTCTGGACCAGGATGTGATAACACTGTACCACTCATTGGTTCATACAGCTATTGCATTAATTAATGCAGCCCGGAGTCTCTTTCATTCCTAATGAGTTTCTCGGTTTCCCTCCAACTGTGTTTTCTTATTCTAAATAAATCAAGTCCTTATTATCTTGACAGCTGATATAAGGTTATTTGTTTCTTTGTCTTCTTTATTTGAATTAGAATTATTTTAAAGGTATTTTGTGTATAAGAATATTTGCAATTGATACCTGCCAGGAGAAGGATGTAAGTTGTAAGTGTTGGGACACTGGACATATCAGTGTTCTAAAGGGTGGAACTCATGCTGGAGCAGCTGGCCAACACAACTGGACACACAAGAGAGACTCTATGGGGTTTGGTGTACTTCTTTTGGTTTGGTAGCTTTTGCTTTTTGGTGATAGTGGTGGTTTTGTTTGTTTGGTTTTTAGTGATAGAAAGATCATGAAGTTAGGTGGGCGGTGTGAGAAGATTGAAGAGGAATTACAGAATAGAAGGACTATAAAAAAATACATTGTATAAATTTTAATTAAATTTTATAAAATTAAAATCATTGTTTTTCTATTAAGAAGATATAATTTGGGGGCATTAGCACTCACTGATACTCTGTGCTTAAATCTATTATAATATCTTATAATTTGTATTTTTTTTTTATTTAAGCATGTGTAGTGGTCAAGAGTGGAGATCAAGAAGACAACCTGCTGGAGTCAGTTCTCTTTACCATGTGGATCTCAAGGACTGAACTCAGGTAGGCAGCCTTGGCTGCAGCCACCTATACACACTGAGCTGTCTTGCCTGGCCATAATATGCTTTTTTATTAATAAGTTTGGTATATATACAAAACACATATAGAGACCAGTTGCTTTATCATATTTCTTCCAGGAATTCATCTCTTCTGTTCTCTGTTACCAAAGAAAACTTGCCTCTGTAAATTGTGGTTTTAGACCTTTGCTTTCTCACAGGAAGTTCACAAAAATGCCTGGTCTATCATTTACTGTATCTTTGAGGTTTGATCCAAAGCACTCCTGATGCTATAGTGGATTTATTAGTAATTGACTGTGTTAGGTTTATAGAACTCTCAGATCTATGAAAAATTAGTAAGATGTGCACAAAAGAGCTGGGAAAATGCTTGCTGTGGCAGCATGACTACCAGAGTCTGATCACCCAGAACCCTCATAAGAAAACCAGGCTGACTAGCACACCCACATAACGCCAAAACAAGTGAGACAGGAGAGTCCTGGGGTTCACTGACCAGACAGTCTGGTTGAATCAGTGAGCTGCAGATTTAGTGAGAGACCACACCTCAAAAAATAAGGTGGAGATCAACTGAGAAAAGCACGAAACATCAGCCTCTGCCTTCACATACGCTTGCTTTGTACATGTGCACATGTACCTGGACATAGATGTGCACACACAAGAACACATACAACCGAAGATGTACACAGAAATCTAAGAGCTTCTGGCATCTGTGAAAAACAAACAATGTGTTTTGATTAAAGCCTGAAATGTTACATTTCAATGGAGTGTTTTGGGTGTATATGTGTTAGGGCATATTGAGAATGATGATCCACTTTATTTTTTTTTTAAGTTTAATTAAAGCACAATTCTTTTTTTACAAAAGAAAAAAAAAAAACAATGTAAGTTAAAAGTTCCTTCTCTCTCAGAGGACATGAATTAGGTCCCTAGTAGCCACAATGGGACATACACAACCTTCTGCTACTCCAGCTCCAAGGGATTCAGGTGGCCTCTCTGGCTACCTGCATACATGTGCACACACACACACACACACACACACACACACACACACACACACTAAAGATTATGTATATTCTACATCAGAGAAAATGAGAAGGCCAAAGGATATCGGCTTCCTCATGCTACGTGTATACAGAGTGCAACCAAGAAACTGGTGACTGGATGTTTAATTAGAAATACGGGCAGCTCGGCAGGAAGACTAACAGAAAGCTGAAAGCAGGAAGATTATGAGAGAGAAATGAGATAAGTAATAAGCCTAAAGTAAGAAAGATAGCAAGGTGAAAAATTATTTTCAACCTCCCTGAGAAGCAGCTTTGTAATATTTATCAAGTAATTAAAATATTAATATCTTTTGACCCAGTTATTTTACATCTCAGAAGATAACCTAAGGGAGAAATGCTGAAATCTGAAAACTAACCATGCTTGACTCACTCTGTATGTAGTTTATAAGTTTAAAAAAAATGGAAATGGTTGCCTCAATGTATAATCTTGGAAATGATAAAATAGTAGCTTATAGGATGAAAGCAGTTTTTTTTTAAAAAAAATGTAAAATATATGATGGCATGAGAATCTTGTTATGCTGTGGGGCTAGTTACCCATATATCCATGGAGAAAAATGTGTGATGTGGGATCAGTGGGTGTTCCTAATGATATGCTATGATGGAAACATACAAAGCTAAAATTAGGAATTTTCTTCTGAGCAAACATTACTTAGATTTTACTCAGTGAAGTGTGCTCTGAGGATAAATCTGACTGCAAAGTCTGCAGAAGATGCTAGGGATAGTGTCCTTTAACTGGCTTTCCTCAGACACCCTCATTAGAACCATAGGGGTAGAAAGGTCTCTGTTTTGTTTTAAATCTGCAAATGGGTTTTGTTTAATGAGCAAACTCCAGTAAGATTCATATATGACAAAACATTGAAGAGAATACTATTGCAGAACTATTAGCAGTTTGGACTGAAAACAATAGAAATAGCACAAAATTGATGTGTGTGTGTGTGTGTGATCTCATCAAATAAAAATATGCCCCATTAAGAGATGCAGGCAGAGAATTCTCTAAAATGTCGCTTGTTTATGGATAGTAATCTTAGAGTGACATTTCTGTCTCCTCCATTTTCCTTAAACTCATCTGCAGAGGGAGATTTTTCTGTGAACCTGGAGATTGTTATGTTAAATGAGACAAACCAGACATAAAAAGACAAATCTTATATGATGCCACAGATGTGACCTCTTAAAATTGATAGAAATTAAAGGTAGAATGGTAGTCACCAGAGGTCAGGAGAAACAGGGAAAGCTAGGAATGGTGCTGCCCACCTCTCATCCCAGCACTTGGAAGGCAGAAGCAGGTGTACCTCTGTGAGTTCGAGACCAACCAGCTCTACATAGTGAGTTCCAATATGGCTAGGGCTATGTAAAGAGACACAGTCTCAAAAAACAAAACAAAACCACAAACCGAACAAACATAAAAAGAAAGAAAAGAAGAAGAAAGTTTATGTAATGGACACAAAGTTACTGCCACCTAACCCTAATGCCAGGAACAAGAAGTTCCAGTGTGCTGTAACTCAGCAGGATGACTTGCATGCTATGATGAAGCATCTTGAATATTTGTTCTTAAGCTTTTGTACATTCCTGTATATTGAACATATTTTCCCTCACCCCTCCCTGCTCCTGTGAGCCTCCTTTATGATAAATGAACTGAATGGAAGAGACAGCTATGCTCAACCATTAAATATACAATATATAATGCACCTAAACATCATAAAACACCTCATCCATGTGCACACTTTTTCTATGCAGAGCAACAAATTTATATTTATTTTAAGTTGTAAAATTTCTACAAATGTTAATTACATTGGTGATCTCTCTCTCTCAAAAAAAAAGATATAAGGAAAATTAAAATCAAAACAAATTACCCTTGGTATGTATGTGTTACACTTTCCCTTCTACCTCTTGTGAGGGCTCACTCTCCTTTACAGGAGCTTTTCAGCCGAATAGTCTGTTCAAAACATTCATGACTTCCCATAATGTTCTCTTTAATCTCCAGAAATCTGATTTCTGATAATTACTTTTCAGAAAAAGAAATCGTGTTGTCATAGATTTAGACTCTCCTGTTCTGAGCCCAGCTTCCTTCTTAAACTCACAGAAACAGCAAATGATTATTTTTAAAGAGGCAAAACTATGATTTTACTTTTCTAAACCTTACATTACAGTAGGAAAACCACTTTCATTTTCTTTTCTGTAAAATGTCTGTTTATGACCTTTGCTTGTGTTTTGTTACTGAGCTAGTCATATCATTCTTATAGGTTTCTTTGGCCTTTTTTTTAACAAATAAATATTTTAACTTTATTTAAATATTTATTTGCCTTGGTGTTTGCCTGGAACTGGAACTACAGACATTTGTTAGCTGCCATGTGGGTGCTGGGAATTGAACCAGGGTCCTCTGGAAGAGCAGAGGGTGCTCTTAACCGCTGAGCCATCTCTCCAGTCCCTCTTTGGCCTTTTTCTACCAAGGCAATAATACCAAAGTTACGATTCTTCACAGGAGTGATACAATTTCTCAGTGTACTGTTTATCTACAATTTTGTTTTCTTATCTTTGTGTCTTTTTATTTATATTTTCTTTATTACTATAATAACTATTGTCCAAAATCATCACAGACATTTATGAAGTACAAAAGTCTGCTTTTAAAAGATGAGCAATTTGATTTGTAAAAGTTACCCTGAAATACACAAATAAAATACCTCATGATGTTATTATGCGTGTATGCATTCTAAAAATTTCGATCTCACAGAAGTTCAGAGAAAGCAATATGAGGTCTACAAGTAGCTGATGGTACAGGCAGGAAGGAGGAAGAGAAATGTTCAATAGTAGGTGTAAGGTACAGTTAGATACAAACAAGAAGCTCTGATGTACCATTGCCCAATAGGCAGAGTACAGCCCACAGTGATGTACTGCATTACCTACAAGCTGAAATACTGAACATTTTCCCTCTGAAGAAATAATGAATGTTCTAGGAGACAGATAAATTAAACCTGATTTAAATATCTCTCAACCGTGTGTGTGTGTGTGTGTGTGTGTGTGTGTGTGTGTGTGTGTGTGTACACATATATGTGACTTTATTAATATGTATGACTTCTATGTTTCTATAAGGTTGCATTACAGTCACAGAAGTGAACCCGGAATGCTGATACAACCATTTTTGCTTGCACTCAAAATTTCAAGTATTTTCTATTCTCAGAAGTGAGTAAATACTTTTTATTTAAAGTAACACATATTGCAAATTTAAAATGTTCACTTTGGGGCAAACGTTAAGAGATTCATGTGATGGATAATTTAGATAAATTATTATTGGTTTAAGGATTACTTTGGAGCTGTGGCTTAGTAGTGAGGCACAGTTAAGCACTGATCAATAAAGAAAAATTTCCCCCTGTCAATCATGCTGCTTCAATATAGGTTCTACAAATTTGTCTTTGTATTCTGAGTTTTGATGTTAAGCTTAGGCATTTAACAATTATTCTACTCTTTCCCTGTCAAAATATGTAGTCAGTGAAAACATGACTGACTTGTCTTTGAAAAGCCACAGTGCCCATACTGTATTTACTCAATGTTTACTAAGATGGTTTCACACAGTGAGAAAGATGTCATGCTTATGAAGAGCTGATTAAGCCAATGCAAAGAGAAAGGAAACGTGTTTAGTGACGATGAAACATATATCTGACATCACAATCCGAAATTATACTTAAGCTTAAATTCTCAGTCTGCTATCTAGGGTTCATGATGTTTGGCAACTTTTTAAAACTTGTAACTAGAGATTAAAAATGTTTTAAATTATATATGTTTCTCTTTCCTTTTTTTCCTTTTTTTCTTCCTTTTTTCTTCCCCCTCCCTTCCATCTTCCTTCCCTCCATCCCTTCTTTTTTTCTCTTGCTTGTGTGTGTGTGTGTGTGTGTGTGTGTGTGTGTGTGTGTGTGTGTATGTGTGCGTGTGTGTGTCTATCTCCATGTGAGTGCAGATGGCCACAGAGGCTAAAATATGTCATCTGCTCTCCTGGAGCTAAACTTACAGAAACTTGTGAAGTACCCGTGGACTGTGGTAAGCACCTCTCCAGGAGGATATGATGTGTGAAAGTCAATAGACAGCTTTGTGGAGAGGGTTTGCTCCTTCCACCGTTGTAGGCATGGGCGGTCCAGAGGCTCAAATTTAAGTCACCAGGCTTGTATGGCAAGTAAGTGCCTTTATCCAAAGACCCATCTTGTTAATCCTTACATATAATTTTTGAAGAAAAAAAAGTCTCATAAAATATGCACTTAGAATCTAAAACATTTGTGTTGTATAAGAAGTTTTTGAGGAAATAAGCCATTAAACTAAGAGTTTTTATAAGGGCTTACAAATTTCAGATAACAGAAAAACCTGAAACAAAATAAAAATAAACTTAAAATCAATAAAAAAAATATTTAAAAGGTCTCAAAACACAGAAAAGAGACCCGATGAGTCCTAGTTTGATTTCTGTTGCTGAGATAAACACCATGACCAAAACCAACCTGGGAAAGAAAGGCTTTGTTTCAACTTACAGGTTCCATACAGTGCATAAGTGAAGAAATCCAAGGCAGGAAGGAACTCAGGGCAGGAATGTGGATGCAGAGGGGACAGAGGCAGTGCACTGCCAACTGGCTGGCTTAGCTACCTTTGTTATATAGCCCAGACTCACCTGCCCAGGGCTGGCATCACTGGCAGTGGGCTGAGCTCTCCTGCATAAACCAGAAATTAAGAAACTAGCCAATAGGTATGCCCTCAGGCAAATCCAATGTAAGCAATTCTTCAGTTGAAGATCCCTTTCCCCAGGGCGTGTCAAATCGACAAGATTGGCCATCATACTATG
>PVIH01007526.1:30405-99667 GCA_004025045.1 Sigmodon hispidus
TTTTTTTTTTTTTTTTTTTTTTTTTTTTTTTTTTTTTTTTTTTTTTTTTTTTTTTTTTTTGTAATTTGAGATCTGAATCAGAGTTTCTATCTAGCCTTAACTTCCTGGACTCTGTATGTAGATAAGGATGGCTTTGAACTCATAGAGATCCATTTGTAGCTGCCTCTTGAGTGCTAGAATTAAAAGCATGTATAACTTTATCTTTTATAATTTACATTTTGGTACATCATTCCCACAAATCTAGAAGAAATGAATTGAAAAGAAACTTTTTTTTAATGAGTAACTATCTCAAGTATTCTGTTACAGCAATACAAAGATGCCTAATGTACTATCTTAAATAAATGTAAGAAATCAATTTCAAATTTTTTTCATTAACATTCAATAAATGGGTTGGTTGCTATTGAGAAACACTAAAAATTGTAATGAAAATATAAATCATAGCATAAAGTAGTAGACAAATGTAATAATATTACTAAAGTCATTTATAGAAAATTTTACAGATCAAATAGCACTTGGAGAAAACCTTCAGATTTTCATGTAAGTGGGCCAGAGGGATGCAGACTGAGAAAGTTTAGTGTGGGCACACCAAATCACCTTGGTCTGTTCCCAAACAAGTCTGAGGCACTTTAAATAATAATGTGAAAAATCGCCTCCCTTCATCAGCTCTGTTACATTTTCATGGGAATTAATGCTTGTCGGTGGAGGAAGCACACAGTCTACAGGAGAGGCTCCTGGTTGTCTGCCTCCTGATGCATGAAGGACAGAAAGAGATGAGAAGAGGGGGACATCACAGTAATAATTGCATATTTTCAATGCACACTGTTCAGGAACGATGGAGGAATCCTCATGCAAGGCTTAATTTATGGAAAATGATGAAAAGCCAAGCCTTGTCATGGTCTGGACCCAATATGCTTTTGACAGATTATACATTCTGCCTTAAAAAACAATGTGAACAATGTCAGTAAGGTCACAACATTTACCCCTTGTCATCAAGGTCAGCATAAATCCAGATTATTCTACCATGTCACCTGCTGAAGTCGGTCTGCCATTTCCCAGTGAGGTCAGAATTCTGAGAAGTGATTGTTTATTCTGGTCCTGGGAGAGGGCACTACTGTCCACAGAACACATCAAGCAGAGGATTAATATTTTAACTGGCTGGTGTCAGCTCTTGCCACCTCAGTACACCTTCTGATTGAATTATTTAAAAGACATAGTCCCCAATCCCCCCACCCAACTCTGACACACACTTTGACTTTTCAAGCTCAGATATCCATTTGCCTCTGCTTGAGAATTGGGATTACAGGCATGTACCACCACTGCCCAGCAAATCATAAAAGCTCATGTCCAAAGGGCTATCAGAGAAAGTGATAATTCAAGTACATAGAAACATGTTGGCTAATTCACCTCACCTGAATTTGCATCCCATCAAGCTTATTGGGCTGAGACTTGACAACATAGAAACAGAGTTCTTACACTCAAGGGGAGTAAGAGTTCATGTTGGAGCCAGAACGTGTATGAGTGACCACAGCCCAGAAACATATAGATTTGTTACCGTAACTCCATGCTTTCCAATGCAGAAGTAATTTTCATAGAGTTACATAAGTTACATAAAGTAGAAGAGGCATAAGCCAAGGTATTTTTTAATACATTGGTGGAAACAATGAGCAGGTTATGATGGCACAGTGGGGGAATCTCAACTCTAGGCCTCGATGTACTCTCAGCCCTTTGGTGGAAAATAGAGTTCTGTTAATACATTGCAAAGGTTTTTTTTATCCGTTCTCAGGATGCTGGGTCTGAAACAGTTAGGCAAGGGATGTCTGTTTGGCAGGCTAAACACTGCCCAGAATAAATTGTGATAAGGCTCTGAAACCATAACATTACAAACTCCACTGTCACTAAAGTATTCATCAGCAGGCTTCAGCTTCTTTGAAGGGTCTGGTTCATACTTTTCTCTACCCTTGATCAGACCCATACTTCATCTCTCTTCCCAGATTCATCCACAGCTATGGATCTCCCCGATGCTTACCTAATGAACCGTTCTCTCATTTTGCCTCTGAGGAGTTGTTACTGTAAATGCAAATGTAAAGGGCCCTTGCATGACCATTTCTTGAACTCTGAGCCATGAGGCAAGGCCTGTGGTTGCTGGCTGTACATTCTGTGCTAGACACCCAGTTCCAGTAAGTTTCTGCCTTCCTAGCGGTAGGGGGTAGAAGAGGAAGTTCAAGTTGTTTGTTTACCTCAAGTCAGTAATTTCCAGCCACATGGAGAAGTTCCACTGTGCTCTGCGCTGGGTCCTTAAGTGTGATCCTTAGTCTCAATAAACGGCTTTCTCCTTGCGTGAATGACCCAAGTCTCTTGTGTCTTTAATTTCCAGGCCAGTGCCTGACTCGAAGATAATGCAGGTAGCACAGGCGCTACACCTTTCCTTGGTAATGATGCCATTTGGATCCATCTTCTTCCCTAGGTAACTGCCTCAAGCTGCAGCCCTAACATCCACTCAAGGCTTGACTAAGCAGGGTTTGAGATGGTCTGTTGAGGCATGGGACTGTATAAACTCCTCTTTGAATTTAGACATAGCCTCAATTCCAGGAATGTAAGCTGTTTCTCCCCTGTTGTCTTTTATAGACTTACCTAGCCACTCTAATTATTTCTCCCTTCAAAATCTCATTGTAGTTTCTCTCTTCTTATTTTAAAAACATGAAAATAACCAAATTCTTGTTTCTTTAAAATTCTGTTTTGGTAAGGCCCTACAAACCTACTCCAAATAGCTGTGTGTATTTTATTCATGCATTATTTTAACCAAGTAGTACCCTGTTGTAGAATATTATTTTTAGGTGTATTATTTTTGTTTATGCTCTGGAACATTTATTTAATGATGCAAAGATGTGTTTGATTAAACAAAATTCACCTGAGGTCAGGAGGCTGAGTCAGCAATTGAAGGAGGGGCATGAAGGAGGGGCCGGGTGGAGAAGAGCCTTTAAGGAGGTTTTTTTTTGAAGGATTCCAGCAGGAGGAAAGTTGAGCTACTTTCTATTCAGGCTCTCTAAGGAACAGAATTCCACCTTAAGCTTTGAATCTTGAGTTCTTTAGAAGAGGAAAGACTTAGTTAAGTTTCCTTCATAGCTTTGAAAGAGTCTGTGCCTGAGAGAACAGCATTCCCTCAGGCAGAGGCTTTTGCAGCCTAACTGTTGCTGTAGCATCAGAGTTGAAGTTGCTGGTTTGGACAATCATAGCTTAAAAGGCAGAATAACAATAATAACAACAACAACAATAAAGGACAACAGTACCAGGATGGAATTCAGCACATTTAAAGTTTAGTGTCAGCTCTGGTTGCTCTGAATAAACCTTAATCCACATGCAAATTGCCATGGGGAAGAAAGGATGAACATGGCTGCATAGAGGAAGCCTCCAAAGGGAGCTAGATGAGGAATCTGAACAAATGATGCCTCGACAGCAGCCATCAGTTAAGTGAGAAGCTGATCTCTAGGTTCACAATGTATTTGTGGCAAGGAGAAGAGAAAAATTTAGGCATAAAGATGTCTGGTTTCCAGCCTTGGTTGGCAACTAACCCCAGGATGACCCTCAGTCACTTATGTTTTTAAATTTCAGCTCCTAAAATGCTAAAGGTTAAAGCTGAAAATCTAGAACACCAATTGTTTGCTTATATCACACACTGTTTTTTTTCTGGAATCAACCCCTAAGCTATTACAGAAAGGAATGTTGCTGATTATTGTTCATAAGACCCGGGTCTAGGGAAACCTCCAAGAACTCACAGGATGTCCCTGGCTAGGTCTCCAACCAATGTTGAAGGTGTCACCTAGACAGGACTTTCCCTATAATCAAATAAATAGTCACCCTAAGTGTCACCACAGAACCTACATTCAACAATGAATAGAGGCTGAGCACTGGGCTGAGTTAATGGTCCAGCTGATATCAGGGGAGGAGACTCTATATGAACAAGGGGATAGGGATTATGAGGAAAATTCCCACAGTGATGGCTGGCTGGAGCTCTGGGGAGCTCACTGAATCAAGAACAGCCACCTGGGAACCATCAGGAAAAGGAACTAGGCCCTCCAAGAATAGGCAACTGTCCAGTGACACGGGCAGTATATGGAGCCTCTTAGGTAAGGGAATCAGACTGTGTTTCTATGTGTGGACTGACACTTCAGAGCCCATTCCCTCCAGAGGAACACCTAACCCAGTCTTGATATTAGGATGAGAAAACTGGACTTGTCTGGAGTGGATGCTGAGCTGATTCACCTTGGGACTTTTTGCCCTTTTCGGGGAGGGGATGGGGAAAAGGGAGGCAGAAGGCTGACCAGGAGGTATTATGAGGGGGAAGAGACAGGGAACAAAGGGATACATGGATAAAAAGACTTTATTTTATAAATAAATTTTTAAAATGTGCTTTGATGAACAAAGCACTGCTTTTAAAGCCCAACTTCGCTGGGCTCAGAGTGCACAACTCCTCTATCAGATGACATATAGAGAAGCACCTTTTCAACCTCAGTTCTGCTTCTGTAAACTAAGAACAATACTATTTGCCTCCAGGGATGCCCATACAGTTTGACATATTTTATGTCAAACAGTATCAGCAGGATATAGTGACTCCCAGTACTCCGAAAGGCTGAGGTAGAATTTCTGCAAGTTCAAGGCTAGTTTGGGTTACAGAGTGAGATCTGTCTCAAAAGCAAGCAAACAAAACAAAACAAAATCCTCAAAATCCCTCAAAGCAATATATACACATATCATTAGAATGTAGTCAATGTTCAATAAAATAAATCAGGGTCAGTTTTAATGCTTAATACTATTGTTTGAATTGATGACTTAAAAAGCTAGTAGTATTATCACAGGATAACTTGAAGAGTTTAGTACTATAAAGAGCTCCAAGAGTTTGGAAAGATGACTAGGTAAATAAGATACCAGATATGCATGAGGGCCTGAGTTTAGATCCTAAACTTCCTCATAAAATATCTGTGCTGTGGGATGTTTCTCTTGAACACTGTAAATATTTGTCACTCATACTGGTTTAGTAAAATGCTGATTGGCCAGAAGGCAGGCAGGAAGTATGGGTGGGGCTACCAGACTAAAAGAACTCTGGGAAGAGGAAGAAGAACAGAAGCAGATGACAGCCAGACACAGAGGAAGAGACACTGGAACGCTGTACTGAGAAAAAGTACCAAGACACGTGGCTGAACAAGATAAGAATCAGGGGTTAGTTTCAGAGTAAGAGTTGGCAAATAATAAGCCAGGGCCTTAGGCCGAACTGCTAGTAATTAATATAAGCCTCTGTGTGATTACTTCAGACTAAATGGCTACATGACCGTCAAGGCAGGAGGGAGAAACTTCTTACTACACATCTGGGAAAGGTCATATGCACATGTGTTACTCCAGTGCCTGGGAGAGTGGAGGCAGGAGAATTCCTGGGGCTTGATGGCTACTAATTTAGATAGAGTGTGAGTGAAAGATCCTGTCTTAAGGGAATTGGGTAGAGCGTGATGGAGCAGGACCCCTGGCATTCCTCCTGTGGCTTCCACACATGGATACATGTTGGGGACCCCTCCAGCCTGGAGCTAAAGAATGAAACTGAGGTCAGCATCACTTCAGCAGGCACTGGATCAAAACTTCCAGAGTTTGACTTTGGGGTTTATTTCTCTTACATGTTTAAACACAGTAAAACTTTGGGGAAAGGTTTCCATGTAACAGTTATCACAAAAAAGCTTTAGCTATAGCTACATACATAGTCCCTAGAAAAGTAACAAAGCATTTGTGCCCTTTGCAATAAGAATCAGTTCTAGTGGCTGACAAACAGAGGTCAGGGCTAGAGCCTAAGTAGGAATGATTTGTGATTAGCATTGGATAGATTCTACTGCTGGAGTTCTATTCACTGAGACACAGGGCTCAGGATAAGGACCTTAAAATTCTCAGATATTGGGGAAATTCAGGAAGGATCACTCTGTAGAATAGCAGAAAGATCACCAGGTTATTAGATAACATCCATTCCAGCCTTCCAAGTGACCAGGAAAATCAGCCATTTTCCTTCCTTTGAAGAAAATAAGCCCACTTGTTTAACACATCAAGCTGTGCCTCCTACCATTGGCACACACACACACACACACACACACACACACACACACACAGAACCACTTGTGCGCCATATGCATACACCATACACGCATTCATTCATAAACATATTATACACAAAAAAGAATTTGGTAACTGCTAAGCTATTTTAAAACATCAAATATAGAAATGTTGTAATTTATTTTTTTAAGATTTATTTATTATGTATACAGTATACCGAAGAGGGTACCAGATGTCATCATAGATGGTTGTGAGCCACCATGTGGTTGCTGGGAATTGAACCCCAGTCCTCTGGAAGAACAATCAGCACTCTTAACTTCTGAGCCATCTCTCCAGCCCCAAAATGTTGTAATTTAAAAAGTAAATTTCTCATATGTTTTCTGTAGTTCTGCTGTTCATATTTGCTCTATGGTAGTTTGGTATTTGCAGGTAACTGGGGTTGAGATAGGTCTCACTAAGTAGTCTTAGCTATCCTGGAACTGGCTATGTAGACCAAGCTGCCTGAATCTGCCTCCCAAGTGTTGGAGTTAAAGATGTATAACATCACACCCATCAATCTATGACAATTTGTAATAACCTATGTATGTGAAGTTATATGTAATATAATTGATTTTATGAAAAACAGGTCATAAAGCACACATATTCCATAAAGATATTCGTTATAAAAGAACAGTGAATAGTCTTTGCTTTAACAAGACAGTATCTCTGCTTGAGGAAAGAATTTCTTCCACCAAAGTGGAAGGATGTCTCAAAAACACTGGGTTTTGGGGTTTTTTTTTAAATAAAATTCCTTGGGTTTTAATTTCATTGAGCACTAATCATAATATTTTAAAAGAAATAACTGCACCTTTACTATTAAAAGCTGTTATTCAAATTCATGGTTGGAAGTAAAAATCCCATATGCATTATCTAATTTGCATGAAGGTTTATGAGTGTGTGGATCACAAATGAATAAGAATGTAAGTCCTCTGACTGCTGCTGGGTCCCTTCCTTGCAAAGCCACTTTCAGCAGCATAACAAGGTTTGCAGGCACCGAGGACGGCTGAAAAAAAAAGAATACAGATTCTCCAGTGTTGTTCCTCTAAGTGCAAACTGACCTAGTTATGGTTGCCATGGAGACAGTAATTTTGAATTTAATAGTATTCTCTAAAGGAGTAGCAATACAGCTGCACAAAACACTAAGATCAGTCTGAAGCACAGCTTTGAAGGGTGAAGAAACTGAGTCAGAGGGGCCTGTGTTTTCATCCTGCACCAACAGGGATGCTGGAAGATCCTAGGGAAATCTCAGAAGTAATGTGTTTTTCAAAGTCACTCATGCTATTTTTTCTTTTAAAAAAGCTTCTTAGTGTAAGTGACTTACACTAAGTCCTTGCTGCTCTTCTTTTAAACACCCCCATTCTCCCTGTTATCCCTAACTATGCTTTTCCCCTTCAGCCAAAGAAGCACATGCATTTACTTGGAGTCACTCTTCTGAGTCCTCACGATGAATAGTTTTCTGCACCAAAGAAAGATGAAAAAAGAAATGCCTGAGAAGTAGAATGATTGCTTATTTTATCTTCAGTCCTTAGGTCATTTGATGACCATATTTTATGGGTCTGCAACATCTAATCTTGAATATAATGATGGTGTGATTTACACAGTTAATATTCAATTGTAATATTAAGATTTTCTTCTATAAGAGACATTTCTGAATTAGCTATACTTGCAAGAAAAAGTGGGCTATTTACAGCCAGAATAAAAGTTCCTATGTTTCTGTCTCATACTAGAAGCCCGGTACTATCAGCTGGATGCAGAATTTAGGGAATGCAGATTTAGGGAGAAATTGGTGCAAGGGGAAATAATAACAATCTCTTAAATGCTTCCTGGAAATGAGACCAGCTCATCTCCTGTTTCATTTGCTTTTGCCCAAGTCTCTATTCTGCTGAGCAACTCTTATTAATGAATGGATTCTGGAAGATCATCTACAACAGGAAATTGAATCCAATGATGTGTTCGAGACTCTGGCAATTACTAACTAGTTTTCAAAGATTCCAGCAACATATTTTCTTGCTTATGTAGCTGGTTTAGCTCAAAGGCCATCCTCTGCAGTTGCAAAGATATTTCCCTAGCCAAGATAAATCTCCCCCACACCCTCACAGCACAACCTTGAAAATCTTAGAATGGATGATTCATTACAGCAGAGACAAAGGCCCGACTCTGCTCATAAGTCATTGCTAAAATTACTTCGGTCAAGAGGATGAAAACATTAGAAAGTTTCCCTCCTTCCTGTCTGCAGCTCCATCCATTGTTGCTGACAGAGTTATTATTATGCTGCTGCCTGGCCAGTGCATTAACAGACGAGGTTGTTTTCGGGAAGCATGCTGGAGGATATAAAAACACAGCTACAAGACAGTAGGGCCACTGTGAACAGTTGAGAATTGAATAGGGAGCCATAGACCTGGCCTATGACCACCCTACAGATGCATTAATGACCTCATCTTTGAAGAAATAATATTCTCCAATTTTGATTTTGTTTTGGATTCTACAGCCTTCCCTTTCTGGGAGCAAAAGTACTGAGGTAAAGGATGAAGTGATGTTCCTCTCCATGTATCGGAAGGCCATGGATCATCTTAAGTTGTAAGACCTGATCTCCAACAATATTTATTGACCTCCTGTTGTTAGGCAGGATGGGAGCAAAGACAAATCATTTTGAAAGCTCGAACCCCGCCTGTAATTGAAGGGTATAAAGAGTGGCATCCACTGTGAAGGAAGTACTGATGGGTGAGTTCAGAGGAAAGGGGAAGTCATTATTTTCAGAGGACAGGAGGAAACCATCACAGAGCAAGGCACCTTGAAGCTGGGTTTTAAAAGATGTATAAGGCTTCATCAGAATAGGGAAGGTGATTCTAGTTCTAAGAAATGGCTTGAACAAAATCAATCCTCAATGTGCACAGAATCCAAGTTGTGTCCCGGCATGTGGATCAGAATATTTCTCAAAGACAGTTACAGAAACTTCTCTCCTCAACCAGGTAGGATTTGCGTTTCAGATCTTGATTTAAGTGACCCTAGGTGGCTTTTTTGGGGCCCTAAGCCTCTGGATGAGTATGAGGTACCCCCCAAACGTCTGCATCAAAAAGAAATTCAAATGAGGTTTCATTGCAAGGTCGAAAGAAGATGTCTCAGCTCAACGAGAAAAGAAAGCTTTGGCCAAGCCAAGGCTGCTTTGCCAACAACCACATTGGGAGTATGAGTTAAACCTGCTTAGCTGAGAAAGCTCTCCCCCAAGTTCCAGAGCCCCCAAACTATGAAACCCAGTACAGTGATAATCACTGTCGCAAGCAGCTAAAGCTTAGGCAGGGGCTCATTATTCAGCAAACAATAATTAGAAAGGCAATTAATAGGCATTGTTTCTAGATTGTAAAGAATTGTTCCTGGATGCCAGGCTTGGACAACAGGAAGAAAAACTTGGATATTCATTCAGCAGCATTTGACTGGCCACCTTATGTGTAGCTGGATGTCAAAGACCACAACCTTCTCTACAGGGTGGGAATGGGTTTGAGTCTCTAGCTCCATTATTTGTTAGCAGTGTGATCATTTTTCAGGTTTTCTAAATCTGCCCCTGTGTCTTGATAAACATGAATATTGGGTTATCAATCCCACAGCTAAGCCTGACAAACTGAGTGTGACCCCAGAAAACGACATGGTAGAAGAAGAGAATGTATTTAATAATCTAAAAAGGAGAACAGATACTATTTTGGTTTCCTCATTCTCCTTCCTTGTAATAATTCTTACATATAAGTTCAATAACAGGAAATTATTCAGCACTGTTTTCAGCCCATCCCCTAACCCTTTGCCATGATTACATGAGCTTATTTTTGTTGCAAAAGTGTCATTGTCACAGCTTTTATTTATTTATTTTTTTGAGACAGTAACATGGAGCTTTGACTGGTCTCAAACTTGCTATGTAGCCAAGGTGACAATGAATTCCTAATTCTTCTGGATCCACCTCCCAAGCTCTGGGGTTATAGGTCTGAGCTCTCTCTCACCCCAGCTTCGGCATTTCTATGTGTGGTGTAGTGAGTCTCACCTAGTAGTGGCCGACCTATCTCCCAGGTCTCACTCTTACATCTTTAAATGAGATCTGTTTCTGGTCTCCACATCTGCCACTGGATTGATTCTATTTCAAAAATCTTACAGATGCTTGAAATGATATGAAAGTAAAGGAACTGTGTGATTTCCAGTTTATTTTGTCTTGGGACAACTAAGTAGTCTTCAGTATGGAGAAAATTTGCTTTTGTGCTGTTCCAAAGTAACATTTTATCTCTTTTCTTTGACTCCAAATGTTTTTGTCTCCCATTTGTTGAGTTTTCTTTTAGACCTACCTCTAGACTTAGAGATATGAAAGATTTGATTTTGATCTTTCTCTTCTGGATAGATTTTCTTCCTTACGAATCACCTCATTCCATGGCTTTAAATAATATGTAAAATATATTGACTCCCTATTTTTAAAATCCAAATATTGACCCTAAACTTGTAAATCTACAGCATGCCTATCATGAACATCATTTCCTCATGCAGCCTGGCCTTAAACAGAACTCTTGGAATGCCAACAGACTTCCTTTGTCCCTCTCTCCTGTCATGTTAGCATGTAGAACTAAAATCCACCAAATCATTTGGTCTTCACATGTGGGTTCATCCTTCTCTCTGTTATCTCAGTCATCCTAGTCAGCGTAGCTGAAAAGCCTGTCTTTGAGCTTTCATACTGCATCTGACTTCCTCTGCTTTGCTCCATCTCTACTCCACTACTCCAGCCCAGGCATGTCTTTCCCTGCTTCTTGTAACCAAGTTCTTTCCCTTTTCCCTTCCTCTGCCCAATTAATTTATAACAGTACTCAAGAGATGCTATTTATGTTTGGAATTAAGATCTGTCTCCCTAACTGTACCCTGGGTTAGAATTCTGAACTTCTATAATGCTTGACCTAAAAAGATTTAAGTATCATTGACCAATATCTGCATTCATAAGTAAAGTCTAGTTTATGCTACAGTGATATTAATTTTTCTTAAAGGCCCTGCAGAGCATGGTAGGGTATATCTGTAATTTTAGCACAAGGGGAACTGAGGCAGGGGAATCACAAGTTCAAGGTCTACATGGGTTGCATTATGAGTTACAGGCCACCCTGAGATAAATAGTGAAAGCCTGTTTAAAACAGCAACACAAGCCCTAAATTTTAGCAGCTGAAGGCAACAAAAAATATTTTGTGCTCAAATGATTACTCAGCCATCTCTGAATTATTTGTGTTCCAGGATTAACATGAAGGAGACACCATTGTCCCATAGACGACAGAAGGAAACCATAGCAAACCAGAAGGGTTTTAACACTTACCCAGGTATGACACACATCACTTTTGATTAGTTTTTGTTGTTGTTGAACAAAGTGAGTTCCTTTTGCAAGGATAAATTCAAAGGGGACAGGTCAGTACAATACTCCCTTGAGCTTCATTGAAAAAGTGAAAAACCAAGGTTGTGGAGCAAGGGGAACACTCCTCCATTGTTGGTGGGAGTGTAGGCTTGTTCAGCCACTCTGGAATGCAGTATGGTGGTTTCCCAGAAAACTGGGAATCAATCTCCCCAAGGACCCAGCAATACCACTTCTGGGTATATACCCTAAAGAAGCACATTCGCACTCCAAAGGCATTAGCTCAACTATGTTCATAGCAGCATTATTCGTAATAGCAAGAACCTGGAAACAACCTAGATGTCCCTCAACTGAAGAATGGATTAACAAAATGTGGTACATCTACACAATGGAGTACTACTAAGCAGGAAGAAAAAATGATACTCTAAAATTTGCAGGCAAATGGATGGATTTGAAGAATATCCTCCAGAGTGAGGTATCACAATCCCAGAAAGATAAGCAGGGGATGTACTCACTCATTAGTAGACTTTAAACAAAAAGCAAAGCATGTCCAAGCTGCAATCCACAACCACTGAACAGCTTGGGAACTGAAACACCTTGGACTGGCACATTGAAGCCCATTTCCTCCAGAGGAACACCTGACTCAGTCTTGATGTTGGAGTGAGGAAAGCAGATCTGCCTAGAGTGGATGCTGAACTAAGCCACCTTGGGACCTTGGGACCTCCTGCCCTTGCTGGGGAGGAGATAAAGTGATGAGGAGAAGAGAGAGTGACTGGGAATGTTGGGAGGGTGCAGGGAGTTTGAACAAGGGGATACACGGATAAAAAATATGACTTTATTCATAATAAAAAAGTGAAAAACCTAAGCTTCTTGATGACTAGAACTAATGACTAACTCATTCTTCCATTTTTCAAATAAAGGATTTGGGACCCAGAACCACCATGAGGACAGGGAATTCTGAAGCCATTGATGGAGACAGAGTCTTGGATCCACTGCCCAATGCTGCTTCTAACAGTGAACCAGGATTCATCCTGTATTAAACAAAATTAAAATTAGACATCTCAACATCATCATTTTATCCAAGTAATAAAAACTCCTCATATTGAAATACTTTTGTATATAGACAGATTAGAGGCCTTGTTCTCACCTGATTGATGATCCAATAAAAAGCCCACTCAAAGTTTCTCTGAACTGGCCATTTTCATTTCTGAAATTAAACTGAAGTATGCTTTAGGCTGGAGATTCTAAATACACTGGCTTAGTAAATGTCCAGGTGATAAGCAAGAAAAATGAAGTTTGCTTGTATACTGTCTGCTTAGCACTCTTCAAATATGCTCACAAGCACCCCAACAATGGCTTGGGGAAAATAAATTTTTATCTTACTCGAATAGCGAAAGTGTAAGGCAAGTGGCTGATAGTGCTGGCTTGATAGTGTAACAGTATAAGAAGTCATCAATCTTTGACTCTCAGATACAGAGTGGTTGTGACTGCTTCACACATAAGAGCCAGTTGTGCATTCTCCTTTTGTTAGGCAAGAAAAAGCTTCTTCAGAATCCATAACTTTGACCTTTATTCTGGATTGAGACTAAAGCAGCAGGGCCACTTTTTTTGATTTTTTTTTTTTAAAGGGAAAAAATTACCATTGATTAGTTGAGCCTAGTGCTGACTTAAATAAAATAATGATTCTGATCCTTCTAAGAAAGACAACTGGGACTGGGTATGTGAATAAAAACAGAAAGTCACTGGTAATGTCCGCCCCAGTCATTGATGGAATAAACTGCTGTCAGTTTTTACCTCCATGACACAATCCTGAGGAAAGGTGATTTACCAGAGGGAGTTTTTATGTTGTCTTGCCTCACAGAGATTTCAGGCCATGTTGGCTTGCCTACTTCTGGGCCTGTACAGGGCAGAGAATCTTGGGAAAAGAAGCTGTAGTGGAAATCGGCAATCAGTGAGAAAAAGAAGAGTCAGAAAGAGAAGATGATCCTATCAGAGCATGCCTCAGTGGCTGCTTCCTCCCACCAGGCCCCATGGGGTTCCTGCTTCTCACCATCCCTTCGTAATGGCATCATTTTATGTATCTATCCATCAAGGGGTCAAAGGTCAGGACCCTCAGGATCCAATTGCTTTCTAAATTCCATTACTGGATAGCTAACACCCTTTCAACCCCAATATGTGGTCTGTGAAGAGAGTAAACTTAGCTCAAGAAACCCCATTTTTCATTCTAGTAGCTATTTTATGAAAAAAAAGTAAAATAAAGTTTAGTTTTGCATTCCTGGCAGGAGGTCTACCCAGTTCTGGGAGAAGAATAGGCATGCCTGACCAGTCCTGGGAAAAGAACATGTCTTATGCCTTATGCCTGACCAGTTCTGGGAGAAGAATAAGCCAAGTATTAGCCAAGAACATATTTTGTAGTCAAAGCACAAAATGTTCCAACCTAGACACAGCTAATCAAAAACCAGCCACCCCAACTGGGGTCCAAGAATATCCTAGTGGGGTGAATATTCTTGGAGCACCTCTGACCTAAGTCCCTGAGCATGAGCCAATCAGTAGCACCCTTGCACCATGTCCCCAAGCAACCAACTTTGTTGTAGTGTTTACCTATAAAAGCCAATGTAACTTAGAAATAAGCCGCTCCTCTTTGCTCTACTACCACAGAAGCTTGGAATAAACTCCCTGCCTGGTTTGTATTGGGCTACCAATAAACCTTGCTGTTGTATTCTGGACATCCCTGTCTCCGGTGGTCTCTCTGGGGATAGAGCTTTGGGCATAACAGTCTGGAGACCATCTCAGATTTAAACCATGGCAATAGTTTTGACTATTTTTAAGTTTACATAGAAAATATCTAAAGTCAGTGAGATAGCTCAATTAGGTAAAGGTGCCTGCCACCAAGCCCTAATGGCCTGACTTCTTCCTCTGATCCCATACAGGCAAGAATAGAACTGAATCCTGCGAATTATCTTCTGACTGCCACTTGTGAACCAACACGCACACAATTAATAAAATATAATTTTTAAAAATTTAAAATATAGCATCATGAATAAATGAAACATTTGCCACAGAATCTATAGTAGCTATAATATGTATATGTGTGTGTATCCACCATTAAACATAAAATAATAAATCTACCAGAATGTCAATGCTAATATGTTTGTTTTGGAAATAGAAATTTGTTTCAGAAATATTGACGGATTAAGGAACTGTTTGGATATATCACAATTTCACACTTGGTTGTGTGTGTGGATATGTCTAATTGAAAATTTAGGTTAATGCAAAAAAAATCATATCTAGATAAAATGATGACTTAGGAAAACACAAAAGTCAGCTGATGTCCTTTATACAGTGACCTCATCCCCTGACTGTGCCATGGGCCACAACTCACTATCATCTAGTGTTTTATTGCTTTGTGATTTCTAATGCTTCTGTCATTTTCAGATTCACGTACTGCAGTCTTTCTGAAATGCAGAGCCACAAGCATAGGCCAGAACATCTTGAAGATAAAGAATGACACTGTAGCAATCACACATTTCTTAGGCATTTAAACTGGGTGGCCTACTCTGAGCCCCAGGACTCAGGAAGAGAACTCATGCTAGGCTAGCTTAAGCTACATAGTGAGTTCAAGTTCAGCCTACGTAAAAAAGCACAGACCTTATATCAAAAAACAAAGCAATGCTTGCTATGGTGGCACATGTCTTTAATTCCAGTACGCAAAAAGGATAGGGAGGCAGATCTCTGTAGGGTCAAGGCTAGTGTCCTCTCATAGTGAATGCCAGGCCTGGCAAGGCTACATAGGAAGACCGTCTAAACGAGCAAGCAAGCAAATAAACACCACAGCAATATAGAATCAGGAGGTTGCTCAATGGTTAGAGCACTTGCTGTCCACACAAAAGAGCAGAGCTCTGACCCCTGGAATATGCAAATGTCAGCAAGGCATGGCTGGCTAGCAAAACTAGCCATAAAGGCCTGCTCTGGGTTTGACTATGAGGTTTGCCTCAATGAATAGGGTGGAATAATTTAGAGGGATTTCCAACAATAAATGACCTCCTAGTTTACCACATTCACATGTATACAAGTGCACATACATACACAAATGCAAACATGCATGCACATATGTATGTACATTCCACAGACATAAAAATAAAAAAAATAAAGCAAGAAAACAAAAAAATCTATTGTGTAAAAACAGATAATTTTTTTTAATTAATTTTCTGTTTTTTATTGGCTGCTGACAGGATTTCTGAGTGTTTGGTCTCTAAACTTCCCATTTCCCCAAATTCTTATAGTTTTATTGGCATAATTTCTCAATTATTATACTAAAGCATGTAGCTCTGATAGTCAACAGGTGAACAAGTAGGATATTTTAATAACTAATAAACCTCATTTTACAGCTTTAAAAATAGCTTTAAAGGCATTTATTCAATATACTTGGAAGAGCTTGTTTAAAACATAAATTCTCAATTGTCTCAAATAAAAGACATTTAGTATGTCAAACTATATATAGACATCACTATAGTGAGGATTTATCATTCATCTCTTAAGGTAATTATTCAGATTACTTTCATGCTACACATCTTGAGTTGGGAGGATGGTTTTTGTCTTTCTCTTCATTTATAATCTTGTCTAGATGGAGCTGAGTAAGATTCATAATGGGCAGGGGAAGCTGGTGGTCCCTTTACAGAAGAAAATCTAGCTTCTAGCTTTCTCCTTAGGGTCTCTTTTCCTTAACAAGGCTGCACACAAAACACTCAGCACATTCCCCAAGCTTCTGGGATCCCTCCCTTGGGAGATCTCAACAAACACAAAGAAAAACAACTTCAAACAATGAAAGGGCCATCCTGCTTTTCTCTGTCTCTCCTTCTTCATGCTTCCTGATTTCAAACCTGCCTCCTTTCATGTTCTCAAAGTAATCTGCCCTCTCCTCTCACTTCACTGGTGAAGCTACACGAGAAATATCCTAAAGAAATTAACCTTGAACCATCTATTGTTTTTCTAAGGACAAGACTGGGGCCAGGAACGGATGGATCCCGGGCAAAGGCAGCATGTAGTGAATAAGCCACAGAGAAGTTTCTAGGTTCAGGGGAAATTCATTCTTCTCCAGTTCTTGCCTCTCGTGGGAGGAGTCACTCTCAAATGTCAATCTTTACTTCTTAGGAGATCTGACTAGTGTTTAGCCCGTCAGACTGCAGCAGATGCCAGCGCTCGAGGTCACATTCTCCAAATAAAAAATAACCCGGTCTCCTTTGTTGTGCAAATGCAAATTGTCATAGCTGCACACTGACTTCAGAGCCACAGGTGGAAGACCAGAGGAGAGCGACCCAGGGCTCCCAGCGGCCGCCGGTCACAACACAGTTCTCAGAGTGCACCTGCACACACCCATGGGCACACATTCAACCCTGCAGGCTGTGGGTTCTGCTAACGAGTCCTTCCCTTCCCTCCTCCCTGCCTCACCTTGCTCACTTCCCCACCCCCAGCCCTTGCCCCATACAATGAGATTTTTGTTTGCTTCAGTAGCATGTGACAGTGGAGTCCCTGCTTTGCCTAACTCAGTGCTTCAGGTCTCTCGGGTAACAGGTGGCAACTTCCCCTGTTGGATGGCAGGTATAAAAAAGAATGACTTCATAGGGGTGGAGCTCAGGGACTCCAGGTAGCAGTCACAGACAGGTAACCCTGCAGTGAAGCTGCGTAGCTAAAAAGGGGCAGTTAAATGCCAAGGTTCACCCTGAAGCCCTTAAGCAACCAGCCATTGCCTGCGAACCTCAGAAGTTTGACTCATTGCTTGAGATGGAGCCCAGAGAAACCACTGGAAAGGAAAACATGGGAAGCAAGAGAAAGAACCTGGCCTTCTTGAGACCCAGGCTGTACATGCTGGAGAGGAGGAAGACAGACACTCTGGTGGAGAGCAGTGTTTCTGGGGACCACTCTGGCACCTTGAGAAGGAGCCAATCTGACAGGACCGAATACAACCAGAAACTACAAGGTAACCAAAGAAAAAGCAGCTGCCGCATACAGGTGGCTCCCCTTCACTTCTGGTTTGGCTCGTTCCCATTTGCAGAGACACTTGAGGCAGAGGAGAAAATCAAATCCAACTTCCCCTTCTTACAAAAAAAAAAAATGAAATGGAAAGGGACTGATGCGATATAGGGAAAATTTTTATGATGTGAATCAATGGTTAAAAAGCAGCCTCTAAATTTTTCTTAATACTGTTCAATTTTCTCTGGTGAGAGCATTCTTTTTCTCTACCTTACCTGTTCCTCCTCCTACCCCGACCCAACTTAGAAAGGGGGAAGGACTGGTACACATGTGATTTAAAACCTCCAAAAGGCAGTTTATCCCGGTAGGTGGCTCTAAGATGTCACACCATGAGCTTTAGCTACGAAACTGTACTAAACCATGATTGAAGTTATCTTAAACAAGGATGTGAAACTATAATCATGTCTGTGAAAAATAAGTAATGTTATAGTCAGTGGGAAGCTGTAAAAGAGTTCCTGAGAATCAGTTCAATGAGCATGCCCTTGGAGTGGACTGAATAGCATCCTAATGGGGCAGGGCTGTTACCACACTTATACTGAGTGACCACCGAGGAAATAACCACTTTATATTGTGATGGTAGGAAGATAATTTGGCACAGTTATTATAGCACGTCTTCCGTCTCTGGCCCTGGATTTCTATGTCCTTCCAACTACCATCCCTCCTAAAGGTCATTTGCTCCAGTATGTCTTCCTTTGGTGTAATAGCAGGCAGAGTTTTGTCTCTACAGCTGCTCCTGTCCTGTGAGCCTCCAGATCTCATCACGCCTGTTTTGTGCACAATGCAGGCATGAACTCCTCTCATTCCATTGTGACTTGTCATTTTAGACTTTAAAACGGAAACAGCATTAAAAGACCAATGGGCACACTTGTTAGCAGAATATTTTCCCCAGAAACAGGCTTAAACTCAGTTATGCAAATTAATCGACTCAAATGCATTTAAATTAAATGTTTCAAAACTCTAACTAGGGCATAATACTTGTAAAAAAAAATCTATATGGCTCAACACTAAATTGCAGCGTCAGTCTTTATCCTTGAAGTTATTTTTAATGAGGGAGAAATAGTATTTGATCTTTCAAGGCAATGCTGGAAAGAATGCAAATTTTAGTCATTCACATTTGGATTCCAATTATGACTTTTCAATTTACTACCCTCAAGATTTTTAAGAAAATATCTTAAAATTTCTGGGCTCTATTTTTCCTACCTTTGAATGTGAGATTAATGATATCTACCATATAGTGTTGAAGATTGAATTAGACAATGACACAAACCTCTAGACCTTTGACTGACAGATCTTATATGATCTATAAATAATAGCAGTTATTTTTAATTTTAATAATAATGAGTATCATAATAACAAGCCAAACTGGATATTCATCCAAACTTATATGACTCCTGTTTTTCAACTTCTTTCTGTTCCTTGATAAAGATACAGCATACAGGAATTCAGACCTGTATGAATAGTTCCAGAATTCAAAAGTCCACCACATTATTCCCAGAATGCAAAACTGCACCACATTATGTCCACCCAACAATGTTTCTTTCATTGGTTTCACTAATTCAGCATCTTTCTGCATCAGACTTTCTATCAGCAAAATGAATTAGAAATAATTTTTGGAATTTATTAAGTTTTGCTCTTTTCTTCCTAACCACGTCCAAAAAAATAGGCCAGTGCCCACAAACACAGTAGGCATTTGTTAGTTGCTTTGCGGAAGTCCTCAGGCCGCTACACACTTCATTTGGTTTGTGAGTTTTCTATGCTCTGCTGGATTTTGTCTTTGAAAGTGAAAAAAATTCAAGAGTTCACCCATGTTCCTAGAAGTACTTGTGGGGGAGGGGAGGGAATGTAGAAGGTCACATGAGAGCTGTAACTTAGCTGGACTCCCAAGAAGAAATATGTTTAGCTGTAATCCATTAAAATCTAAATCCTAATGCCTAAGGGATTTGCAGGATTCGTTTTCAGCTGCCATGGGAGGCGTTTGCTGCACTATGTTCAAGGCAGGCAGCTCCGTGGGTTTCCGGTCTGGTTTGCTCAATGCCCACAAAGAACTGTGGTCACATGACTCCTACATCTCTTTCTTATTGATACAGCAAAGAGTTTGCCTCCATCTTTCTTGGCACCGGTAGCCCCCAGGAGGCATTAAAAAGACAACCTAGATGGGATAGTACCCTTGGAAGGTGATCCAAAATCATTTTGTAGTCAGAATGCTTTTGACGGCCAGAATTTCCAATACTTCCCCAGTTCTCAGTTGGTTCAGTCAGCTGTCTTTAGTGTTGTGTGGTTATTTGAGAAATTGCCTGTTCCAGATCTCGGGAAACTAGCTTGTTGGTTCTGAAAAATAGACCTTTTTTTCAGTGTCTGTGAATTTGCCTTTTTAAATTGAACTAGAGAGGCTTTCTGTTGTTTCTATTACTTTTTAGTTTTTACAACATTTTAGCAGGTTGAGTTTTAAGTTGCAATAATAATTTTTAAAAACTGATACTTTGCATAAGGGCTACTGGCTCAGTGCAACAGAAAGCATTTTGAAAGATGATATTCTAATTTTCTTGTAGAAGGTTGTCTTCCCAGCCATTACCCCTGATAACACTTTCTGTTGTGCAGGAATAGCTGGATGCTAACCCAGCGCTGGGTTTCTTTATTCCTGCAACAGATTATTCAATGAATTGGTATTGGTCATATAGGTCATATATTGAATCTTGTCTTGGTTGATGTTGAGCCAAATCACAAGGATAATGTCGTTAAAACACGCACACACACACACACACACACACACACACACACACACACACACACATTTCACTCCACAAAGCCTTGTAGTCTTCCTGGGAAAGATAAGCAAAACAAGCAAACAGATGGAAAAGAGTAGCTTGATGGAAGGTCTGCATGAAGGGTTCCAAACAATTAAGGGTGGAGGAAGTTATTAGGTCTCTAAGATAAGCTGGAGATAGGGAGAAAGTTCAGATGGGAAACGGTATTTTAACTTCTTCACTATACTTCGCCTGAAATATTTTGTTCTTCCTTATTGCTTATATTGACTCTCACACCCCCTCCAATCTTTCACCCCACCCATACTCCAGGAAGAAGACTTGCTTTACTAATTGTTCCATTTCTGCATATAGAGTCAGACCCAGAACAAATAACTAATCAATATTATTGAACTATTCAGAAACTATTCAATGGAACAAATAATTTGAATGATCTGGCCCATGTAGGGAAAGGATGTGAGCAGACACCAAAGCCTGAATAAAACTTATATGTGTGTGTATGTGCCTTCATATAGGAAGAATCATACCTCCAGTAATATATATGATTGTTCATTAAAACAAAACACACAAATGTACAGAAATGCATACATGGTAACTACATTTTAGTGGAGAACTATTTACTTTCTCACTCTGGCTTGCAGAGTACAGGGACCATACCTTGGCTTACACTTTTCCATTCATTACAATTATACATCACACCACCTTTCAAGTTAACTCAGTTTTTAATTCCCATTCTACTGAGGGCCTGAGTGGTGAAACAGACAGGAGAAGCTTAAAGGCTGTTGTAAAGAATTTAGGATTTCACATATGATTAGCAGTATATTTTGCTACTTGAATTAAGCACAACTTAGTTATATATGTATATCCATATGTAGCTATCTATGTAGAGAACACACAGATATGTGTGTGTACTCAAGATATTTTTGCACTGCTTAAGCTTTTTAAGAAAATGTTAGTGCCTGGGATTCAGCAATCTGCTCTGAACGAGAATGACTGATGTCACTGGTGGAATTTCCAACTCTCGGACTATACGTTTTTACACATGAATCCAGATCTACACACTAATACTTAATCTGAAAAATGCTGACATTTGGAAATGAGACCATTGGGAAGTAATTAGGTCCTGGAAAAGAATCCTAATAAATGGAACTGATGGCTTTGAAAGACACACAAGAGCTTGCTTTTCTCTATGCTGCCATTGGTAGAGACACCTGTAAATCTGGAAGCAGGCCCTGCTTGGAAATTGGCTCAGCTAGAAACTTGATCTTGGATCTCACAGTCGGTAGAAAAATGAGAAAGAGAAGCTTGTCACTTATGCTACACAGTCTAGAATACATTCTTAGAGAAGCCAGAACTGACCAACAGGGGGTCAGTTTGCTTTCACCATCTGGTTAGCTTTTTGATTGGTAAATAATTTTGCTAATGAAGCACTCTCGGAGAACGGTAGTAAGTAGATAAAATGCCATTATCTTTGATCACAGGAGTCAAAACTTTTACTCTTAGCAGGTTGGTGGCATCTTATTGCCCTCCTTCTTTTATGACATTTTATTTCTTCTTCAGAAAAGAAAGGTTTCTTACTATTGAGAAAGAACTGCTAGGTTTTCTAAGGTGTTGGCACTCTGGTGTTTAAAAACAAACTCCCCTAAGGTACACACTTGATACAGATTGCAAAATACGAGGTCACATGACTCAACTGAAAAGTTAGACTTGGCCAAATTATGAGCCCATTTAATGTATTGTGTTTTTAAAAAATAATCTGTAAGTGTGTGGGAGCTGTTCACACCGAAAGACTTGGTGATTGTTTTGTTCCAGGCTTAGTAAAAGATTCCATAAAAAGAAAGGCTAAACATTCTATGTGTTGATAAGCTGGAGACTTTTTCCATTCCCGTCTGATCCTTCTGCCTCCAAACACCATTTGCTAAAGAGAAAACTACAGAACCAGGAACCTGACACCCGCAAAAAGAGGCGTGTAATTGTTTGAAGGGCAAATGTTTGCGAGAAAGCCTGACTGCTTTCAATAGTCTGCCTCACTCGTGCATAAAAGCATATTACAGCCCCTCCCTTTTCAGCCGACAGTCAAGGTGTCTTGCAGTTCTTAGAAAATTTGCTTCAAATCATGAGCACAGAAAGCAGTAACTCCTACACATTCACATCGAGGTGGGCAAAACCACCCCTCCTTTGTGGACCAGAGGTAGCTTTTCTGGTAATGTTCCTAAAGATGAAAAGTATCATTTCTATTTGTGTGGTTTCTCTTATCCATAAAAATCAGCATTTTACTATGCATAAAATGTGAGATCAGACAGTGAGATGGAATGAAAATGGAGAAGGGGACGTCAGGCCTGAAAATAAATATATCTTAAAATAACAGAGCTGTAAAAAAGACCAGTAAGAGAAAAACACTTGACTGTTCATCCTTTGTAATAGTTTCTCATCAGGACCGACAGCCCACAAATAGTGACACAGAAACTTATTAGTAATTATGAAAGCTTGGCCTTAGCTTACACTTTTTCTTAACTAACTCTGATAACTTAATTAACCTGTTTCAATGAAGCTACATTCTATCACATGGCTCAGTTACCGGTAATCATTCTTCTGTTCTTTATGACTTTTTCTGGAGTCCATTTGATGTCTTCCATTGCCAAGATTCATTCCTCTGGCTTTCTCTCTCTCTCTCTCAATCTCTCTCTCTCTCTCTCTGTCTCTCTCTCTCTCTCTCTCTCTCTCTCTCTCTCTCTCTCTCTCTCTCTCTCTCAAGTCCCACCTATTCTCTTTCTGCCTAACTATTGGCTATTTAGCTCTTCATTAAACCAATCAGAAAGAGCTTTGGCAAAGACACATCTTCACAATGTAAACAAATATTTTGCAACAATCTTTACCTCTGCTAATACAGAAGCTTTCTTTTTTAAAAAAAAAAAAAAGTCTGTTTATAAAATTATGTTTTTAAGCTGGCACCATCACATTGACATCTGTACTTTTGTATGCATTGGTTTCCTGAAGAAAGTGGGGTTACCATAATAACACTGAACTTGTATTCACACTTGGTTAAAATAAGTAGAAGAATCCTCAGAATCATGGTTACAGTCTGTTGGGCTGCCTTATTCTTGCTTAGAGTCTGTTTCTAGAACTTCGGAGTTTTCTGTTGCTCAGGCTTTAGTATTGGCTGTAGGCATGCTTTGGTTGGTTCCTATCTCATTTTCCTAAGGGTGGACTTTGGTTGCATGTACATTTAGGCCTAAGAGATAGCTGACAATGGGAAATTTCTTAAACTGGTCAAGCTGGAGTGTTTGTACCATGCGTAGGATGCCCTTGGTAGATGGAGACCCAATAGGAAAAGATTAAGTTTACAAGTCTTAAGGACACGTAGGGGTGAGTGTGCCCCAGCACTGAGCCAAATTTTGGCACTAAACCCTAACAGATCTGAGAAATCTAAGCTTGAACTTGGCTTACAGATTGATATGAAGGTGGTGTTGTCAAAAAAAAAAATAGATACAACACTTTTCATTTGACAGTTGGCGAGCTCTGTTTATAACTTTTAGATATGCAGGCATTGTATGCCAGAAGCATTTGTACCCTTGTACCAGGTAGCTGGAGAAGGGTGGGCATGAATTTGGGGCTGTGAACTACCTTCTGTATGTGATCTTCCTTCTATGCAGGATCCTGAAAAATAGGAGGGAAGTGAAATAGAGGGAATTGAAGAAACAGTGAGAGCCATTACCCGCCATCATGATTCCAGCAAGGGGCTGCCCCCACCACCACATGATCCCAAATATTTACAGTCCTGGCTTTGTAGTCAGAAATGGAGATGGTAAAACTTGGAGGTGAACTTAGGTGCATTCAGTATTATAAAACAGAAACCATCCAGTCAAGTGTCTTGCCAGCTACTTTACTGATACCAAAGTTAAAGCAATTTGGTGTTTACGTGCATGCCTCTCACAATGTGATAACATCCTTCTGCTATTGTAACACAGCTGGACTGGCCAGTTTTTGCTTGGAAATACTCCCTTCATTTTTCTTTCACGTGTCCTAGCCAGTGTTGCTATTTTAAAAATAATTTTTATTGTTGCTGTATTTCAGGGACTAAAATTGCAAAGCTGGGCCAAGCAAGTCTCCCTATAATAGCTGGAGCTTACTGGTCTCTGTTCTCTGCTTCATTTGAGCACCTACGGCTCCCCTTTACCTTCTATGACTGCTACCCTTCATTTTCCTCTCCATAAAATGCTTCATCCATCTGAAAGGCTGAAATCCCTACTCTGTAGCAAAGATAGGTTACAACTAAAAAGTGTGTAGGTAGCTGGATATGGTGGTATACCTTTAATCCCAGCGCTCAGGAGGCAAAGACAGGTAAATTTCTATGAGTTTACACCCAGGCTGGTCTATATAGCTGCTCTAAGACACCCAGAGCTACAGAGATTCTGTCTCACAAAATAAAGCAAGAAAGCAAACAAAAATCTTGAGTGTAGTCTAGAAGTTACCAGCTCTGCATATTGGTGGGTGATACTGTAATAGAATTCTACAAAGTCAGTCTAAATCCTGAGCTGTAAACTTAAAGGCAATGGGACAATAGAATGTTTTGATTAGAAGCCTTTGTCCCAGGGTATCCAGAGCAATTTCTCTCTTGATGAGTGAATCAGAGAAGAGCAATTCTGGGATACCGGCACTGAGGCCATGGCAAAGAATGCCTTGAACTTTCTGGCCTCCCACTGTGACTTGAGGAAGCTGAAAGGCCACACCATCTCATTCCTGATCTAAGTTTCTGAGTAAAAGAAATTGTTTTTCCTGAATGCTTCTTGATGTTAAGTCTCTAATGTCAGCACAAAAAAAAAGGGGGCCGTCACAGACTTCTGCTTCTGTGTTGGTTGTGAAATGCTTGATTGAAGACATTGTTTACCTCTAAGTGCTGGCCTGATTTTACTCAGGAAAAAAAAAGAAAAAAAGAAAAAAAAACAGCGAGTTCCTTCAAGAATTAGAATGTGTCCCCTCCCACACAAGTGTAAGCAATTTACTGTGCTCAGCAATCAGAAATTTAGAGTTAAATATATACCTGCTTCCTGGTTGGAAATTAGTCCTTTGATCAATCTGAAAGTTTCTTTCCTCAAATTCCTGGAGGTCTGGATGCTCCTCATAGAGATCTCTCCACCCTTTACAATCCTTCCCAGAGGACCCTGCATAAAGTGGCATAAAAAGAAAGAGCCCTCTTGGATTCTGTGTGTGGAGATTGTGAGATGAGCTGACAAAAGGCAGATTTACTGGGAGAAAGGCCACAAATTTGATTTGAAATCTGTTTTGTGTGACATAAAGTACACTATAGAAAAAAAGCAAAAATCCCAAAGACAGATGGACCTGGAGTTCTGTACTGTAGAAGGGCAGGGTTGAGGGTTGGGCCACAGGCAGGAAATGGAGGAAGTGGGTTACTAAGGGAGACTGTAGGTTTCTTAAAAAGGGCTGCTGTGCAGAATCATCTGGATGTGAGCGGTCCTTCCCCAGTGACCAGCGACTTCTCTTCCTGATCCAGTCAGGCCCTCTCCTCGTGCAAATTTATGCTTTACTTTAGAATTTTTTTTAAAGGGGGGGCAGGAGACAGAGCCCTTTTAACACCTGCCCTTCCCAGACAAATCCCATGTGGATGGGGGTTCTGCTCCTTTACTGGTCTTCACCTCCAAATATTCTGAATTTACACAATTATACCACCCCTGTCTTTTTCTTATTTAGATATAATTCTTCTTGGAAGTGGAGACTTAGGCTTAAGAGATAACTGGTATCTGGTGCACACTCGGCTAAACAGATGCCCATTTAATGATTTAAAAATATTTAATGGTTAACTGCAGCTATATTGACTCTGTATATTTCTATAATTCCAATTTTCCTAGTACTTAATAGTGGCCAACTTTTGGCAACTACATTCTTTTGTTTTTCTGTAGCCAGAAAAAGATAATAAAACCAACAAATTGGAGAAGAAAATAAAATTTATTGGTATCATAACCTTCAACTCATACTAAGTCTCTATGACATCAGAGGTATACATAAAGCAATCCAGAAGCTGTGATAAGAAAAAAGTTGAATTGTACTTCTAAAGTGTAGGAAGTGATGAGCATAGAACAAAACAGTGAAATAAGAAGCCATTTAGGATTCCTAGGGATGGGACATTTCAGAGTGATTAAGCATGTCCTATGATTTGAAACAAAGTGCTGATACAATACTTTCTTCTCTGAAAGCTGATAAATGAAAGCTACCCAGACACCAGCAGAACATCTATACTTGTCATTTAGGTACACCACGTCATTTCACAGTCTTTACAACTTGGCAAAGAATTTAATGTCATGTGTTCACAGATGATGAAACCCTGGCTCGTAGAGGTGAAAGTGACTTCACATGGTCACACATCTAGTAGGTGTGAATTCAGTTCTTCTGAGGGTCGAGTGTTCCAAGGTCACTGTGTGTGTGTGTGTGTGTGTGTAGGGGTTTAGATAGCAGACTTTATTCTTCATTGTTCTTACCTTAGTCTTTAGGAGCTATAATCTGTTTTTTGTTTCTTTTTTTCTTAAGAGACTGACTTTTGTATGAGGTCTCTGGCCTGTACTTTCCAGAAATGGAGCAGAGGTTTGACTGGCAGTCTAACAGTCCTGCAGAAACACTCGCAGTCACACAGAGACACACACTTAGGTTAATTTTCTGCTGATTGACCTAGGGCCTAGGTATATAACTTGCTCACTCCTTCATCTGAACTCAACTCATCTTGTTTACCTGTACAGCTCAGTATCTTTTCTCAGAGCAGCATTTCAACTTCTTTCCTCTGTGTCATCTCCTAGAATCTCCACAGCATCTATCTGTCTACTCTGTTCTGAGATTTTCCCAGTCTGGTTGCTCCATCCACACTTCCTGTCTGCCTTCAGCCAATCAGCTTTTCACTAAACCGGTAGGTGGGACAATTATTTAAAATGTAACACATAATCTCATTATAATTAACCAATCTGGACAATGCTTTAAAAAAATACTCAAAAGCCCCTAGGTTTATAAGGACATTTACTGCCATCTCTAAGCAAACTATGAGCAAGGGTTTTTGAGGATTGTATTACTTTATACTTCAAAAAAAATGTTTTATGTACATATAAATTAGGAAGATTTGCAAGAACAATGAATAATGTCGGCATTTTGTAGAACAACTATAACAGCCAACTTTAACAATATAACATGAACTATCTGAGCTAGTCTGCTGATCAGCGTTAACCCCTCAGTACACAGCTGGATAAGGATGCTGGGTGGAAAATGTCCCAAATGCCTACTCCTGATGCTCCCTTGTGAAGATTCCTTGTCACAGTTCTGTTTCCTATAGCAATTGGTAAATTAGCTCCAATTTACAGGCAAGTTCAAGGCCAGAGCCCAGGCCTCAGCTCAAAAAAAAAATTAGAGCATTCAAACTTAATATTTCTAAAAACATAAATTCACAATATGCTTTATCTTTTTTATTTTTAATATTTGTAAATTTAGATTTTTTTGATAAGGGAATATTTGAAGAAATTAATATTCTCTGAGAAAAGTGAATTTTCACTACATTGCAATTACAAAAAAATAATTTCTACAGAATTTTTTTTCTGGGGAAATGAACCTCAGGCCTATGTATACCAGGCAAATGCTCTACTCTGAGCTATACCCACAGTCCACTTTTGCTTTTTATGCAAAATATAACTTACACAACACTGCACAAACTTTCATTTAAACTTTATTAATAAATTTTTTTAATGAGAAAAAAACTAATACAAAAGTTCAAGTCCTTACAGACTTTTCTATATGTTCTAATATATTTAAATTAAAAACCATAATTTTTTTAACTATACAAATTTTAGTTTGACTTCTATATTTTTAGATTGTATTCAAGTCTTTATGACATCTCAGGACTTTATATTAGATCATGTTAGAGAATATAAGCTACAATATGTACATATTTATATGCATGTGTTCTATAGACATATACATTGGTGCACTGGTTGTAGAAGATGCTTAAAATATACAGCCTACAATAAGTGATTAAATGTAATTTAAAAAATTTAGGTTAGTTGAAAGGAAAACAAATTGTTTTTGTTTACCTAAAATCTATTAAAATGATAATTAAATGAATAATGAAAAGCTTGGGGTATAGCTCAGTGATAAGGAGTTTGTCTAACATATATGTAGCCCTGAGTTCAATCCCCAGCACAACACAAAAAAGGAAGAGAGAGAGAGAGAGGGAGAGAGAGAGAGAAAAAATGAAAAGAGAGGAAGATGACATACTTGTGTGTCTATGCTTTGACAATAAAAAAAGAGTTGGGCTGTGAAATGCTGACATTGCAATCATAAAATCACAGCAGCTGTGGTTGCCTGTACTGGGCCTGTACAGGAAAGGATTTGTCATCACTCAAACATGGACTGAGGAGAGAGGACTTGTGGAGCACTACCTCTCTGAGCTTAACTTTTAACAAGTAGTGGAACCTTGGGCGGGGGGGGCGTCATTGTCTTCAGTTGTGTATGCCAGGGGAGCCCATCAGACCCCCATCGGCAGCCCCAAACTCATTGGAAGACACATGGTCCTGGTTAAACTCAGTGGTTCAAAAAGTGAAACAAACAGACATGGATGCAAAAATAGGACCAGTGTGGAATTGAGAGTAAACAAAGGGGGTGAGGAGACAAGAGGAGGAAGAGGGTGAGAAAAATCAGAATGCATTGTACACATGTATAAAATGGTCAAAAACAAATTTAACAAAAAATATAATGTATAAAAGAGGGAATAGACAATGATCCTCAGATGATTTTCTTACAATTCATGCAAATTATTTTTACAGTGAATTTAGGGATTATAGACAAAAAGAGAGGGAGAATTGTTGCAGCAAATCTGGTTGTATTAAAAGAAACTCAGAGCCAGAACCACAGTCAAATCTCGACCAGCTATCTTCCAGCTTCCTCAGCCTCGCTCCTCTTGGCTTCTAATGCCTCAATCTGTCTTTCTATACCAGCCTTAAATACCTTCTTCATCCAAGTACATCACATCCAGGTTAAGATTAAAGGTGTGGGCTACTACTATTTGGTAGTTAGCCTTGAACCCACAGAAACACAGAAAGATCTCTGTCTCTGGAGTTATGGGATTAAAGGCATGGCACCACCACTGCCTGCCTGGGAGCCTGACACTGCCTCTGTAAACCAAGGTGGCCTCAAACTCAGATCTGCTGGGATTAAAGGCCTAGGTCACCACTCCCTGTCTTTTTTTCTGTCTTTCCCCATGCGGGGATTAAAGGTGTGAGCTACCACTCTCTGATCCTCCTGGATTGACTCTGGGCAGATTTCTCTAATATTCCAGACTTGTTTTATTAAATAATAACACATTGCCACAGAGAACGGTGGGAAGAAAAGGAAAAGGGAAGAATAGTTGGTGTTGGATGCTGCGGCCATTATAGAAACCTTGATTTGGTTCCCTGGGAAGTTTCTACTCTGACCTCTGCTTCTAAATAGTCCTTCCAAGACCTCTCTCTCTGCAGCTGCAGGCGTAACCGTAACCAGTTCCTGCTTACTTTCCTCCACAATGCCACACCACTCACTATCTGACCTGCCTTATTTCTCACCAGTAATTGTCTTACTAATTCTCTTTCATAAACAAAAGTTGTTACAAAAGACCAACATTTGCTGTGCTGCTACAATCAGAACAAAATTCTTCGAAGTGCCACAGCTAACATTTTGGGATAGATTATTCTCAGGTGAGGTCCCATGCACTGCAGGACATTAGCAGCATCCTCATCCTTTATGTACTAGCTACTAGACGCTCCACACCTCTCCACTAGGACAACCAAAACAAACACTAATTGTTCCTGAATATTTCCTTAGAGGACATGAAAAATTGTCAAGAGCCACTCCCAGGCACAATGGGTGCTCAACAAATATTTGTGGAATTAAAGAGTATGTGGATAAAAATTAGTGTCTCATCCACTCAAAACTACACACTCAACAATAAGAGGTATATAATGGAGAAAGTGAATAAGTAAAAATTTACCTAGCTGAACTCTCACTCCATTCAGAACTTAGACCCTTTATTTTCATTCATATTTTCCCATCAAGGACTTAAATAAAGACATTTCCACAAAGTGCCCACCCATTACCCTGGTTGTACGATGCCCATTACCCTGGTTGTACGATGCTGATCACTGTTAGAGCCTCTAAATAAAAACCAATGTCATTTTGGTATTTTTCAAGCCTGTAAGTGTTGCTGAATCCCTTTTAGAAATCCACATTGCTATCTTCTGCAGCAATGAGCAGTCAGAGGAAATAAATCAGAAGCCTTGTGAGTAAGGATAAAGTATTCTGCCACAATAGTCCAGCTTTCAAATTTGGAGTAGTGGAGGTTCAGCTCCTCCATATTTTCACTGAATACCTCCCTGGCTTCCCTCCAAAAATCTGCCTGACATGCAATTATTTTCAACCTATTTCACAGAACGCTTGCTCCATTCATCTTTTTGTGGGTCAGATTTCCATTAGCTGATAAACAGTTTTTACCGTGTGAAAACTATGTCCATAGGGTTCAATACAATCTTAAACCAAGTGTTTTCGTTATTTTACTTTTGTTTTTTGTAGGGGTGTGGCAAAGGTGGGGGAAAGTATGGAATAAGACCTGGGTAAAGAACATTTATAGTCATATCTAGGAAGATGGCAAGGATCTAATGAAAATAAAACTACAGATTCAGTAATGAGTGAGTATTTGTTCTGTGTGGACAAAGAAAGTTAGACCCATGCTGATGCTAATGGAAAAGGTAATGGTCTGACCTGAGTTTCTACATAGCATAATCTACACTGCACTTATGCCTGGTCTCCAAGGTGACCAGAATGGAGCATTCCAGTCCCTGGAAATGGAGTTGCCGGCAGCTGTGTGATAGCTGATATGTATGCTGGGAACCAAACCCTGGTCCTCTGTTGACACAGCAAATACTCAGTGAGCCATTTCTCCAATCTAGACTTAGCTTTTCTAGAAATTAGTTTTGTTCCCTAAATAAAGCCGAGAACTAGATACAACTATCATCTTTTCCCTTGTTCATCATTTTTTGTATTTGGTATTATGGTCATACCACCTAGCCAACCAACTCAGAAATCTTAAGCTTTGGCTTCACTTCTTCTTTAGCCAGTACTCATTGATATTCCATGATAATTTCTTTCTAAGTTTCTCTTGACTGGCCCAGGTCCTGGCACTGTCTTGGCAATAACTAAGCAGACTATTTTCTTTCTGCCCTTTGGCTACTGTGCAGTTAAATGGCTGCCTTTTCATCCCTGCCTTAAGGCTTGATTGAAAATCTTCCCTCCCAAATATGCCACAGTGGCCTTGTTAAAAGAAACTAATTGTCTAATGATCTCCTGTTGTGGTGGTTTGATATGAAGTGTCTGCCTATCAAAAAGGTATAGTGTTGAGAACTTGGCCTCAGCTGGTAGAATCCGTCACTCAGATGTTGCTAGATCCTGGGCACTTGCACTTCACTGAGGAATTAGTCTGTTGATTGATTCATAATCTGATGCCATTATTAATAGGAAGTGAGGTGAGCCTAATTGCTAGTAGATAGGTCACACAGTATCTTGTCTTTGGCTCTTTTTGGTCCTCATCTGCTTCCTGGCTGCTCTGAAGTAAGCATCCCTGTCCTACTATGCTCTTCTGCCATTGTGTTCATCCTACAGGCCCAGAAATGATGGAGTCAGCTAATTACAAACTGAGATAGACTTATAGCTATAATAAATATTTCCTCTTTAAGTTGTTTTCCTTGAGTATTTTGTCACAAAAACCAAAAACTTGCTAGCACTTGCTGTTCTTAAAAGTCTGAGATTTCGTAAAAGATGTCTTTAAGGATCTGTCCCATGACAGTCTCTTATGTCTCTTAGTGTCTTCTCATGTCCACTAGCATCTATAATTATGTTTTTACATCTTGACTTTCAGTCAAAGTCTACATATGCTACTTCTTTAGCTAATGGCAGTGTCTCTTCTCTCCTAACTACTCTAAAAAGCCTGGCTTCTAGGCTGCACTAGACTTTTTAGACCAGGTTGCAGTGTATGGTAATTATAATCTGTACACTTTTTAAAAATATGGACTGGTGTTTTTCTATTGCAAAGTGACTCGTTTGCAGAATCATTCTAGAATCATTTCCTTTTTAATCATTTTCATTTGTCACATCCAAATTCTAATATAGCAGTAACGGCTTGGGAATTTGACTTTATAAAAATTGTTTCAAAGCATTAAATCAGTTTTTATAGAAACACACATGTTCTATCACTTGACTGTTTTTCCAATTTATGTGTGTTTAGTTAAAATAATGTAATTACAATAAAAAATAGAGGCATGCGGCCAGGTTTGCTGCTGCATGCAACTAATTTGTGGAAAATGTAAAAACTGATTATTAAGGGAAGTGCATAGATATCCCTGTATATTTTAGGGAGCAAAGAGAAAATGCTGACTTACTCAGTGACTTTAATAACCCATCATTACCTCTAGATTACCCATTTCCTGACAGTAAGGGCTGTTGCATTATTCATTACTACATATATAACAGAACATACTCAAATCCAATAGATAATTTTAAAGTGATTTTGAATGAGATAAAAAAATTTAACTCTCCAAACTAGAAAATTTATAATTATTAAGTTCAAATTCTAATACATACTGATTTTATTTAGCTCTGAACACATTTGTGGTTATGATAAAATTACAAATTAGTTTGGGGCTAGGTACTTTTGATATATTACCCTTCTGTTCTGCAATCAAATGACTATATAAGTTGCCTGATAAATAATTGCAAAGAGGTATACATGTACCCATCTTCTCTCATATCAGGGGACCAAAAGTGATGCTAATAGGAGTTATTACATTGTTATTAAATTGAACAAAACCTTACTGTGAGAATATAAAATTACTACTTACAACTTTTCTTTACTAAGGGACAAGTGACATAAATATGAACATAAAAGTTTATGATTACTTATTAGCAATCATTAACAATTGATATGAACAAAAGATCTTAATCTAAATAATAACCACCTAGAAGTCTAAGAGTAATAGTAAATGATACCTCAGCAGGGGCAGCCTTCCTCCTCATCTTGCTGTTAAACTTTCTTGGGAAGCAGGACATTCTCAGTGAATTCTCAGAAACTTCTTAGCACTATAATTGGCCCTTCAGATAAATGGGAGATAATTGGAATTTTAGAAGTCAGTCATTATTGTGCTTTAGCAAATGACATGTCAAGCCAAATTCCCATCTCATTTGGATTCAGTCTGAGTGATGATGTGCACATTAGGCCTGGTGTTCAATGGCCTTTGTAGTGGTCCTTCCTTGATAGTTCTGCTTTTCCCAGCTGACATGGAAATGTCCTGATAGTTGTACAATCAATGCCTTCTGTCCCTAGGATATTTCCCAGGTGGTGGTAGGGGGAAGGCTACCTAGACCATTAAAATCTAATGGCAAGTAATTCTTGGTAATATGAAGAACAAGGGTCTCTTTTTGGAGGGCTACTATGTGTCAGACATGGGTAATTTGGTTTCTCTTCGCTCACCAGTCCCAGGCACAGAGTAGTGGCTAAAAGGAAGGACTGGAAGACAAATGTAAGGGCTCAGCTTCAAATCCTGGCCTCGCCACTTAAAGCAGTGAGACATTGGACAAATTACTTAATCTCTGTGTGTTTCCACGTCTTTCTGTTAAAAGATTAAAAAGTAAATATGTTCATCCTGTGAGGCAGAGTTAGTAATGAGAATGATACCTCATTATTATTGCCTTTGCCAGTTTTTCTTAGTTCTCTTCTAGAGATTAAACAATTTAGTGGCACCACTTGGCTTGGCTGGTGTCATATACCAGTGAATGACACTGTCAGCATTGACCTGTACACATCTGTCCAGCAAAATCCTATTTCATATGCACAGTGTACCATGATAGCAGCATTGTAAGTCAAGGGTTAGGGCAAGAGAGTCCCAGCTGCATAGCCCAGAACACCTGGTTAAAACCCCAGGTCTTTGGTGTAATCTGTGAATCATTGGAGAAATTCTTCTTGCATTTATATGCTGCATCTCATCACTAAAATTAGCATGATATTCCATTTTTAAGTTGTAAAGAAGATTATGGATAATGAATATTTACAAAGTTGGTTCTTAACAAATACTTGAAAATGATTGTGTGCATTATAGACTTGCATAGTATATTATGAAAACTATAATGGGAATAACAATGTACAATGATTTAATATAATAAAAGTAAATTTAGCTTGTTTTCATACATAAAATATGCTGTGTGCATGTAATGGAATATTACTAAACCTTTAAAAGTAAGGCTTTTGATAACACAGTATGGCATAGATAATTTTTCAGGACACTATGCTCAGTTAAATAAACCAGGTACAAAAGGACATATGCTGCATAACTCCAATAAAATGAAGTTCCCAGAGCAGCCCCACTTGTAGTGGCTGAGAAGAGAGAATGAGGGCTAGTGAGTTTCACTTTGGGAAGATGGACATATTCTGGACACATACAGCAGTAATGATTGCACAGTAATGGAATGCATTTGATGCTGCCAAACTGCACACTTCAACACAGTCAACACAGTGATTTTTATATTACTCACATTTTGCTGCAATCAAAGGGATGGCGGGAAGAAATGTAACCCATGGGGGAGGGGAGGAAGTGTAGGAAATTACTATCACTCTCAGATCCAAGTTATCCTCCCTTAAAGATTTGTTGACATTTTGTGTTGAATTTCACCAAGAAGTCACACTTATTTTTATATTTGTAAGAATAAGATGGTATGTATAACTCCTCTTACTGAGAATGAATGGCTTTGAGTTGGCAGGTGAGTATTAATCAAAGCAACTACCATCCTGACTGTACCATCATAAGTAATGCTGTTGGGATACCAAGAGAATGTTTTTATTATATACATTACATTGAAATAACATTTTTTGCCAGGAAATTTGACGCAGTACACACAGTGTATGATAGAAGGAAGCCAAGCTCAAGGCTGTCAGTCAAGTGTGCCGCACACGTACAGTGAAATAGCCGAGATGCTAGAATGTAATTAACTTTGAAGGTCATTTTTCACCAGGGCGATATCTGGAACAAAGCTGTATTCGGTTATATGGCTTATTCTATTTATACCTCGCATCTCCACTTTTATAAGCCTCTCTTCCCATGTAGTATTTAGAAATCCTGTAAGACGTTATTTTTAAAAATACAGTCTATTATGTTAAATTGCTGTACTCCAAACTCAACCCAGAATCATTTTGAATTTTGAGACACAGCTTCTGACATTGAGATCATTTCCTTTTCAATTACCATAATAAATATTAAATTGGGAAGAAATTTTAATATATCCAGAAAGCCTTGGATGCCTCTATTCTCTTTCTATTTTATGATCTCATTATGTGGTATTTCCCTTGATTAAAAAAAATCCTGGAAATGTCTATTAAAAATTAACATCATAACCACATTACATGTATACCTCAATGATGTTCAATATATCCATAATGTGTATAACATTACCACTGCCCACTTCCAAAACCATTTTCATCTTATGAAAGTGTAGCTCTATTTGGGAGGTAGCGTGACAAGATGACTCAGGAGTTCAGAGTCCTTGCTTCTCCTCCAGAAGACCTGACTTTGGTTTCCAGTGCTCGTAGTCAGTGGCACAGAACCATATGTAGAGCTCCAGGGGCTCCAGCGCACTCCTCCACAGTCACCTTCAGATATGCTGACACACACATACACTAAAAATAAGTATATTTTAAAATAAAAAAAAAACTCTTCACTGATACTGGCAACTATTCATCTCTTTTCTATTGTAACTTTGGCTTATAATTTCACATTTTGTTTTCTGCATAAATTGAAATCAGTCAATTTTGAAGAATTATTGATTTGGGGGCACACAATGTATAAAGATAAAATTTTGTCAAATCAGTCACTGAAAGGGGTAGAGACATAGTCAGTCATGAAAAATCAGAATAAAGCTGACTCTTGGTTTCTTCAAAACTAATTGAAACTATGCCAGACAGACAGACGTGCAGATAATAAAGTAGACTAGAAAGACAGAAAATAACCTCCCCTCTTCCATCATGATCCCCCCCTGCTTGGGAAAAGAGGGTGTGACAGAGATGTCCCACTTAGGACTGAGCACTTCACCATCAATGAACCCTGGCCAGCTGTGTATCTCTGTGATAATCACCATAGACTGCAAAAGAAGCGTCCATGGTGGGAATTGAGAGATGCACTAATTTATGGGTATAACATTGTTACTACAGCCAACCATAGGCATACTTGTCTTTAATCCCAGTCACTCGGGAGGCAAAAGCAGAAAGATCTCTGTGAGTTCCAGGAAAGTTTGCTCTATATAGTGAGTTTCAAGATGATCCATGTTTTATAGTGATACCCAGTGGTTCAGCCACTTTGGAATGCAGTATGGTGTTTCCTCAGAAAACTGTGAATCAATCTCCCCAAGGATCCAGAAATACCACTATTGGGCATATACCCCAAAGATGCACATTCACACCCCAGAAATATTAGCTCAACTATGTTTATAGCAGCATTATTCATAATAGCAAGAACCTGGAAACAATCAAGATGCCCCTCAACTGAGGAATGAATTAACAAAATGTGGTATATCTACACAATGGAGTACTATGCAGCAGTAAGAAAAAATGATATACTAAAATTTGCAGGCAAATGGATGGATTGGATGGATTTGGAGAATATCCTCCTGAGCAAGGTATCACAAACCCAGAAGTATAAGCAGAGGATGCACTCACTCATTAGTGGACCTTAAGCAAAAGCATTCTTATTTCATTGAAAGAGGGTCAATCTTTAGCATGAATGTCTTGGATCTTCAGATCAACTCATTTATAAATGATGCTACTCTGGAAAAAAAAATGTTAAAGTAACTCAAAAAAAAGAAAAGAAAAGAAAACAACCAATAATAAATAATGATAACGATGATGATATTCCTGAGGAGGAGTCAGTTCAGTCTATGTCCATTTATCAGAATAAAAGTGGTTGGTTTTCTCTGAGACTGTATAACCTGTCTAGTCACAGATTCTCAGCCATGATAACACTGTCAGATTATGGCTTTCATCTTGTGGAACTGACCTAAATCCAATCAGTAAGTGGTGAGTTACTCCCATGTCGTTGTTACTATTTTTGAACCAGTGTGTATGTCTTGACAGGCTGGCCATAACTGTAGTTCCCATAGTTCATACAGATGGATAAGACAGATGATTACTGTACTGGCTGGTTTTATGTGTCAGTGATACAAACTAGAATCATCAGAGAGAAAGGAAGGAGCCTCATTTGAGGAAATTCCTCCATGAGATCCAGCTGTAAGAAACTTTCTTAATTAGTGATGGGGGTGGGGCAGACCATGGTGGGTGGTGCCCATCTCTGGGCTGGTGGTTCTGGGTTCTGTAACACTTCTCCCTGGCCTCTGCATCAGCTCATGTCTCCAGGTTCCAGCTCTGCTTGAGTTCCTGTTCTGACTTCTTCCAAAGAAGGACTGTTATCTGGATGTGTAAGCCAAATAAACCCTTTCCTCCCCACCTTGCCTTTTGGTCATGGTGTTTCTTCACAGCAATAGAAATTTCAACTAAGACAGTTACCCATAGTGATAAGGAAATTAGTAAGGGTCCATGGGGGTGTCTTTCAAGGGAGAGGAGATAGAAGGCAATGGCAGAGAGGGCAAAGGGGGAATAATGGAAGGGGATGGGTCAAGGGGGTGAGGGGGTGTGGTCAACTTAGAAGAGTGAATATCAGGAAAGATGGAAAGATAACTAAGACTAAAGACCTTTTTGATGTATAATTAGCACTTATCAGCATTTAAATAGAGTCACCTTATCATGGCTCATCAGTGTTCCTACTAAACCTTACTCAGTGCCTGGAATGGGTTACTTCTTGTAGAGATGTTGTCCAGTGGGATCCTGCTGATGCCAAAATGTCGCAGACTACCACCATGGCTCTTGATAACCTTTGAGAACTTGATAAAACCATATTGCTGAAGACACCACATACTTGAGCCATAGAACATGGCAAAACATGGAGACCATGCCTATTGGCTAGTTTTATGGCACTGGAAGGTGCTGTGCACACCACTAGAGAAAAGTGATCATGTTACCAGTTAGACTAGCATGTACTTGTGCTTTATGTATGTAGCATATGTATGCTCATGTATGTGTGCTTACCTGTGATGTGCATGTCAAGGCCACTGGCTGATGTCAGAAAACTCTTCCACCTTCTACATTTTATATTTTTGAGACCAGCTTTAAACACTGAGATCCCACTGCCTCTACTTTCAGCAGGCTGGGATTAAAGGTATACATCAACAAACCCAGTTCTCCACCTTATTTTTAATAGGATTTATTTATGTATGTATGCATGCATATGAATGTTGTTCCTGAATGTATGTACCTATACCACATAAATTCCTGGTACTAACAGAAAATTAGAAGAGGGCATTAGATCTCTTGGTACTAGAATTATAGATTGTTGTGAGCCACCATGTGGGTGGTGGGAATCAAACCTTTATCTCTCCCCCTAGATTATACTTTGAAATGCATTTCTCTAAATGTTTCTAGATTTCTGTTATGCTTTTATTTGGGGATTAATTTTCACTTAAATAAAATTTTTATTATTGGAATATTTTCAGAGAGTTTACAAAGGCTACCCAAACTCTCTTATATTTGAAAGTAGATGGTCTTGTACCCTAAAATATAAACTTCAAGGGGCCAATATCAAATCTTTCCCTCTCAAAATTATCTATCTAAATTGCTCCTAAGAACATTTTTTTATTCTTAGAGTTTTGGAAATTTCTCCATAATATGTTTCAGCATGTCACATTATTGCACTATGTAGCTCTATGGATAAAATAAATATTTTAGGATAAGAAAATGTTGTAAAACTATTTATTGTTTCTCTGGCTGTTTTCTGCTTTTGAGAACTCTCTGTGTAAACCAGGCTGACCTTGAATTTACAAAGATGTGCCTGCCTCTGCTTCCAAAGTGCTGGGATTAAAGGCATATGCACCATCACTCTTGGCCCTTGCTTAGATGCCTCTGTGCAGACTGGGTTTATGTCAACTTGACACAAGCTAGAGTTATTTTAAAGAAGGCAATCTCAATTGAGAGAATGCACCCAGAAGACTGGGCTATGGGCAAGCTTGTAGAGCGTTTTCTTATTCGGTGATTCATGTGGGAGAAGCAAGCCCATTGTGGATGGTGCCATCCCTGGGCTGGTGGTCCTGGGTTCTATGAGAAAGCAGGCTGAGCAAACTATGTAGAGCAAGTCAGTAAGCAGCACTCCTCTTTGGCTTCTGCATCAGTTCCTGCCTCTTGTCCCTGCCCTGCTTGAGTTCCCAGCCTGACTTTCTTTGTTGATGAAATATTCCTTTTATAATGAAATGTCACGTGGAAGAATAAGCCAAATAAAGCCTTTCCTCTCTAAGTTAGTTTTACCATGATGTTTCATCACAACAATAGAAAACCTGACCAAGAGCCTCTTATTTTTTTTTTCCTCCTTCTGTTCATGGTCCTTCTCCCTTCAGATTGATTCCTTTCTTATTTCAATATTTCTTGTGAGAACACTTGCCCTGTGAGGAAAAACCTCTCAAATTTCCCTTCATGAGAATATTTGTTCATAAAAGGAACGTGTATTGGCTCTTCATCCTTAAGAGGATCCTGTGAAGCATGATTCTAGGGCAGTAACTCTTTCCTCTTGACCCTCTGAAGGCAATTTTCTCTTTTCTATCAGTCACTCACAGATCCCGTTGTTATTTCTTTGCAGGGCTCTTCTTCTTCAGTACTTTTGAGATTCTCTATTTTTACTTTATTGGAGCTCTATGTTTTAGTTCTAAACATGGTGCATTGATTTTGTTTGTAATAGTTGGCTCTGAGAAAGTGTCTTTTAGGAAATAAAGCTGAATTCCCCTCCATCACTGGCCATTAATTATCCAGTAGGTACTCTCAGGTCAGGGCAGAACTTCATGAGCCGCGCCCCATCCGTACTTGGACTTCGGCTCCATCTTGAGCAGATCTTGTGCCTATAGTCACAGCCACTGTGAATTCTTGTGTGCAACAGCACTGTCATGTCCTGCAAATGCTGTTTAACCCCAGATGTCCACTCCCTTTGGCTTTTACAATCTTTCTGTTCCTTCTTCTGTGATGATCCCAAAGCCTTGGGGGCAAGCAGGGTGATTTAGATGTCTAGTTTAGTGCTGAACACTCTACATTCTCCGATTCTCTGTTTGTTGACTCATACAGTGTGAATCATTATGTAAGTCCACAGTTACTGCACAAGGAACTTTTTTGATGACAGTTGAGAGATGCACAACTCTAGCTGCATGGTGAAATGGTGCCACCCTCCTTCTTTTCTTGCATGTGAATTTAAGTATTTTTCAGTATGTGATACTTTAAGTACATTCTACATGATTTGGCATACAGGATTTTCCTTAGTTTTAGAGCTTGGATCCATTTGATCCAACTCAGAAATAGCCACATATACTTCACTTTCTTAGATGACAAATTACTTTTAGTGTGTGTGTGCACGCGCGTGTGTGCGCACACGCGCAAGGGTGTGTAGCGTAGTATATGATTATGTGCAGGTGTGTGCTGCAAGGAGTGTGTTTGAAGGGTAGAGAACAACTCTCTCCACCCCTACATCGTTTCTGAGAATGAACCTCAGGTCATTAAACTTGCAAGACTGCCCTTCTTATCCACTGAGCAGTCCTCTGGCCCATATTTTAATTTTTTCTATCACAATTAGTGAATTGGGAGCTTTAATATTAATTCCAAAGCTTATTAGCCATTAAATCTTGTTAATTTCTGCTTTAATGTCACTGAAGTCATGGTTCTTAGTTCTTATTTACCAATTTTTTGAAACTTTATGACTTAGAGTATGGCACATTTTCAGAATGGTTCCGTGAAGCATTGGGAAGAACCTGTTTCACTGAGTGCCTGGTGGAAGTATTTTCTCTTCTGGAAGGTTCCACACTGTCATCTCAGTGCTACAGATCATGGCTGGGGTTGGTTGTCTTATTCTGTACTCAGTTTTCAAGTGTTTTGCTTCATGTGTTTTGATGTCATGTCATGTTTTAATGTTCACATTGAGCTTGGGTTTTCCTGTCTTCCCGATGAACAGCACACTTTAATATCATTCAGTGTCCATTCTCATTTTACCCTATAGTCCATTTGATCCAACTCAGAAATAGCCATATTGTTTCTCTTCTAACTACTGTTTGCACAGCATTTACAAAATAAGTTCACTCCTGCTTTTTCCATGTGCTTGGTTTCCTTGTGTGGACAGCATGTGGGTTTCTAAACACTCGGTTGGATGCTGGCTATTGATTTCTCATGATTGGAGTGACTGCTTACCCTCATTCCTGTCTGTTTCTTCTCTTCCTGCGGGTTGCTGGCTTCCCCTCTAACTCATTTTGTCTCTACGGGTTTTCAAATAGCACATATTTGAGTGGTTGGCCTAAGTGTCTTTATGTATATGCTTAACTTCACAACATTTAAAATGTACTAATAATGCCTTTGTCTTATACTATGAAGTTGTGTGCATGCTTAAAACCCTTCCAAGGCACCACAGTCTCTCCCATCCTATCCTTTCTCACAATTCTCTTATCTCCTTTCCTGGCCACTGACCTTCCACAACCTAAATAAAGCTTACCCATTCAGAACCCAGCTTTCCCCACTAAACTGCTTTTTCCACTAAAAACCTGTGTTTCCAGTTCTTCAAATTCTTGCTCAATATTAAACCCTTTTTGGTCTTTTATTTTAAATCATCATGCCATTTGAGCCCTTGCTAACATGCTCCTGGCTTCTTTCCCCTGTATCTCTTATCACCTTTGAAGACCTTAAGCAGCATATTGCAATCATGTATGTTCCTCCCCAACTAGAAGTGAAATGGCGTGGGAAATGAAGCTTGTTATTTGATGTTTGAAAATAGCCATATCCCAGTTCCCAGGACAGTTTTAGAGCTTAATAAAAATGGTTAAACATTCAATAGGCTCAGATCCAAAACTCATAGAAGAGCCATTCAGAGTTTTATCAGAGGAAACTTTTCTGTGTCCTCATTCAGAGCAAAGGCTGGGGAAGGATCATAGCATTAATGTGCTTCTTCTGAAGCATTTCTGATGATTTCATTTCTTCTCTTCCTCATGAGTGTGTTCTCTTTTTCTGATCTGGATTTAAATACATCCTAGATATAAATATTATAATCTAGTTAGACTTTATCTCTCTCTCTCTCTCTCTCTCTCTCTCTCTCTCTCTCTCTCTCTCTCTCACACACACACACACACACACACACACACACACACAGAATAAAGATGAGATAATAGTGATAGATGTGATGGCACCACTATCCCACTGTTGAAACTGTATGCACAGACTTCAAGAGGTTACACTACCACGCTGTATAAGGGACAAAGGGGACTGCAAGATGGCTTAGCAGTTAAAGGTCTTGTCGCAAATGTGTGATGACCTAAGTTTTACTTATGTAAAGGAGAGAAGCAAGTCCATAAAGTTGTCTTCTCCATAGATGCATACTCCCCCACCCCAATAAGTTAAAATTATTTTTAAAGAAAAATGGTTTTAAAACAACGTTTACTTTAAAAGTATAAATGATATTTGCAGAAGATGCATGTGAGTCTGCTAGGGTTAAAACATTAAAAAGTGAACCATGATAGTCATATGTCTATCCATGCATGAAAATATTTTGTGAGAGCTTATACACTGAACTATAAAACAATGACTAAGACAGTAGAAACCATAATACAATTACAAAAAAACCACAGATAATCATAACAACTACTTACCTGATATGTGCTGTAAACATGCTATACTTTACAAATGTTTAATAAACATAACTCATTTTCATTTCCAAAACTGCTTTTTAATGTTTGTTATCATTTTCCTAATTTATAAATAAGGAATTTTACATATATAAAGTGTTAGACTTTTTTGAAGATAACATCTCTAATAAATAGTAGAGATAAAATTTGAATCCACATTTCCTGGCTCTGAAGTCTATGTACTTGCTTTTGACAATAGTTATTATAAATAAATATTAATTTACAGTTAGAAAAAATAATTATTGAGTGTCACTGTCCAAATAGCAGTAGCAGCAGCAATATTAACAGCAGCAAACACATCACTACTTCTATGTAGAATGTGGCTACCAGTCAAACCTTTGGTCCCCCATCCTGCAACCTCCCTTATCACTGGATGATGTTTTTTGATGTCATTTGTTTCCATAAAGGACCAGGTGCCTCATGCATGTGCCCCATCCAGCAAGCTCTCAGGATTCGAAAGCCCATCTCAGTCCTCACAGACTTCCATATTTACTTCCCTCCTTTTCTCCTGTCTGTCCTGTCCACATTAGAAACAATCATTTCTCTTGACTAGTCGTCAATCATAAAACAATGGGATAAATATCTTCCTTTGGCTCTGGAAACCTAAATCAGATACATATGGATATAGGATGAATTTGTCCCAGTAAAACCTATCACAAATTGAAGATACATAGGAGAATTCAAATAATAAACAGGACACTGCAGCTTAACTTAGGCTGTTTTATAGGCATCCCAAAATCTTACGTTATCTTATATTTGGGCAAAAGAACCTAACAGAAAGTGTCCTGTCTATTTCATACCATATGCTGAGTACTTCACAGGAAATGAAACACAGAACAGATTATGTTTATGCTTCACATGTCACTAACACCAGTGATTTAAATGAGAACTGGTATAAATGCCATAGAATAAAGAATCTCATGGCTTCCTTGCCTAAGGGATACTGCCCATCTGTACTTCTTTAAAGATCTCAGATCTCTGTGGCTGCCCTGCCTATGGGGAAGCTTAACATTTGTGTTTCTTTAAGGATTCCAACCTTCCACATAAGCTACTCACTGAATTCTCTCTTCTCTATAGCAGTCTCGCAGCTCTCATTCATTCTTGACTCTGAATGCTCACAAAGTTTAACAATTCAATTTGATAAAAATGGTTCAAATTCGTTGCCAGGGCTCCAAGAGGAATGTTTGCAGGTGACAGAGGGGGAGGATGGCAGAGAGAGTTGTCACATACTGCTTCTTTAACACTCAGGGCTATTATTTTTGGTTATAAGGATTTAAAGTTCTTTTAGTCTCCGCTGTACATTGCTTTTACAGCTGCCTGCTGACTGTGATAGCAGCTGCTGGCTGTGCTGTGCTACAAATATGTTTTTATGTAAAACTTGGTATAAATCAGAGACACAAAAGCTTTTTAAAGGCGAAAAGGAACTTGTGAAAACAAAACTTGGTGTCCACAGCACATTGCGGGCAGTTTGTTAGTTTAAGAATACAAGCAAACATCAAACTATTTGGAGATCTGACCATAAAGTAATGCAAGTTGAGTCTTTGTTCCTGTAATAAACTTGAGTCAGAAGAACAAACAAAGTTATCTAGAAGGCTGCTAAATACTGAGAAGGTATTTGCTCCTGAAAAATGTTTTTGAAATTGAATATCTTGACCAACATGTTATACCAACCAAACGCTCCCAGGGTCCACAGTTGTGGCCGAGCTGCCAAGTAGTACTAGAAAAAAAAATCTATTTAATTTTCAGTTTTAAAAAACGGTGTTGTATGTTTTAAAGTGCAGGTACTGGAACACATGAGGAAGAATTGGAACTGAGGAACTGAGGACTGGAATTTAGAATTAGAAGAAATGTACTTCCTTGGCAAAGACAGATAAAGGTCATTGTTAGGTTCTTAGACTAATTTTGCAAAGTGTGTTTAGTTTTCAAGATAATGTTATATAGTGGGATTCAGGATTAGGGTTAGGGTTGGTTGTGGGCTCTCTGCTAGAGGCATGTTTTTCTATGATCTATTTCATATATCCCTGAAGTAAAGACTCTCTACACATTGTCAGTCTCTCTCTCTGTCCTGTCTCATAGCCCCCACCAAGTCATTTCCCTAAATATGTGATTTAAATAATGTTTTATACCTTTAAAAATATGTAATATTTTTTAAAAATTTAAAACCTACTCCCGTCTTTGTTGCTGCTACTGCTATGTCATTAAAATGCATATTTAGCATGCACAGCCCCTGGGTTTGATTTCTAGTACTGCATAAATTTGAAGATTAGGCATGGTGGCCTAAACTTGTAAACCCAGCACATATGAGGCAGAGGCAGGGGATTGGGGCAAAAGTTTAAGACCATCCTCAGCGGCTTAGAGAATTCAAGGTCAACCTAACCTCAAAACAAAATCACAACAATAAAACCCTTAAAGGTTCTCCATAGCTGTACATGGCTGCTCACTGCTGTGTCTCCCTCACAACGGGACCTTCTTCCTTTCATATCACATAGAACAATAGTGAGAATGCTGGATATAACTTGTCCTTTTAATTTGAGGGCCCTACATACAGGATTAAGCCATTAAGAATTGTACTGATGAATAAGCATATTCAAAATTCTCACAACAGATAAAAATAAAAAGGCTGCAGAACATACCTGACATTCATTCTTCTTATATAGAGTCTATCTTCGGACACAGCCCCTGGAGATCATTTCTTTAACATGGATTGACCTATGCTTTAAAATCAAGTGTTTCTATGTCACTTGTCAAAGCCACGTTCTACCCTAATGACAGAGGATTGTTAACTCGCTCTAGTAAATCTGATGCTGTAGTTTCCTTTACAACATTCTCCACATGGTTATGTGCTTAGTGGGGCAGGAAGAGAAGGCACCGAGCTTTTTAAAGTGTCTACTCCACCATCTTGGATTTTACAACAGACCATTGATTCCTCCCCCGAACCTCCTCCAGTGGTCCATTAGCTTCATTTCCAGGGCCAGCCAGGTGAACAGCTCTCTTTATATCCACTTGTATATATCATGGTTTGTATCTTTTTATTTTCTGTACAGTTTTCAAGATCCTTTCGCAAAGCTTGTTTTTATTTGCATTGAAGATTTCTCACATATCTGTTACAAGCCTAGTATTAACCTTAAATAAAATAAAATTATATCTTCAAATGCAGAGACTAACTTGGCAGACAGCTGCTTTGTAATTTCCAGTTGCATGTTGTTGTGAGAAGGGTTTTTTTTAATGGTTTTAATTTTCTTACCTTAATATCTCATACACATATTTGGCTGTATGTGAGACATACCATTTACTTCAACTTCTCAGTTCCAGTGACTTAAAAACAAACAACAAAAACAATCAAAAGTTAGTCACGTGGGTCAATAATTAATACATCACAAGATTTGCACAAAGTCAAAGATAATCCATAAGAATGTGTAGTTGAAATTCTTTAAGACCTCACTGTCTCACTGTTCATGAGTTCTGATTATGGATGAAAAGAAAAAACCCAATCACACTTGATTGATTTTCATTCCACTGACAATCACAGATTGTGTGGTTCTCTTCATAACAGAGACAAATCGAATTGAGAGGCATTTCACTTCCTAATTAAAATATTTCTTGTTTTCAAAGGCACACAGTTTTGGAAGTTTTGAGTTGAGTTTTATTATGTCCTATCTCCAATCTGAAGATCAACTTTGTAAACTGAGATTCTAGCAACAGGATGTGTCAGTTATGACATATGAATATCATTTCATGACATTGAGGAGCAATTCTCTCTTGTCATCATCTTGTTTATGACTTTACAGGATTACAATCTAGTGGGGAATTAACTTCCCAGGACCCACTGTGAAAATCTCTAAACTTTTTGCCTAGTTAACAACAACACTGCATTGTATGTTTTGGAGGAAAAAGAAACCCCAGCAGAGCATTTCACCTGGACACGTTGTTGTTTAACAGAAAAGATGACTCCACAGACTGAGCGCTCCTCAGATGAGACCCCAACCCCTGAGGAAGAGCAACAGATGGGAAGGATGATGGCAAAGCGGGCAAAAATCATCGGGGAGCTGATACAGACAGAGAGGGATTACGTTATGGATCTGGAGCTGTGCGTCAGAGAAGTGGTCCAGCCGCTGAGGAACAAACAGGTGAATGCCAAGTTTGGAATTACTCTTCTTATACTCTAAAAATCTAAGCACTCAATATCTGTGGGATGGCAGGTGTATCTTTCACAGGGTTTCTAGTCCTAAATTTAGAGAAATTGTCTTCTGTATCGAGGAGAGGAGTCCTCTCTCCCTATTTGCCAGAGGAAACAATATTCACAAATTCAATGAGAAAGGAATTAGCAGAGGGTTTTTTTTTCCCACCTTGAAATTTCTGTGTTCTTCTTTGAGATTTCCCTGAAATAGGTAACAAATGGGGAAATGGGCTTTCAGCAGTCTTGGGTACAAAATATTTAAGTCAGTGACAATCACAGAATCAAAAAAGAAAATGAGGGTAAGCCCCACCCTCACTCTTCCAGAACCCAGTTAAACTTATAACTACTTTGTTAAGTAAAATTTAGCATAAAAGTTAACCTGAATGTTTGTAAACTTTTCTCTTTGGTAGGGGTGGACCTAAACTAAACATCAAGTGTTTATAATTGAATGATTCTTTCCCCTTAAAGGAATTTTCTGGGAATTGTTTTATAGGATGTCCAGTTTAGAATGGAAGTTATTTTATTTACTAATTCATCATTTACTTATTAAATATGTGATCATTGGCACTTTTCTCAACACTGGGGTTTTGTGAGGTTTAATCTTTAGTGCATGTGAAGAGTCATACAAAAATAAATAAATAAATAAAATAATATTGTTCTGCTATTACTGATATTATCTAAATAAATATCTTTTTGTTTGTTTATTTGTCTGCTTTCCTCCTTAGAACAGATTCTCAGAAATGGAATTATTAGAAAGCACATTAGAGTCATGTATGGTAGCACACTCTTTCAATCCCATTGGTCAGGAGGCAGAAGCACGTGGATCTCTGAGTTCGAGATCACTCTATTTAGAGTTTCAGGCCAGCCAGCGCTGCACAGAAGGAGACTATCTCAAAAAATAATGTAATTAAGATTGTTTTTAAGTTTTTGTTTGTTTGTTTGGGGTTTTTGGCTGTAGTAGTTGTTTTTAATGTCAAATGCCAACCAAAATTCAATAGTCCTGATTTTCATTCCTAACGTTTAGGAAATTTTTCTCTGTATCGTATTATTCCTCCTGAAAAAAAAAAAAATTCTTATATATCGTTTAGTCTTTATAACTTAGTTCCCTTTCAAATTGTTAACTATTAAAGTTATTGTTTATATATTTCCTCATTATTTTACAGCACCTTTTAAGTATTCTTTTTTCATTTCTACATGTTGTGAATAACTCTTAGTTTGTCTTCTGCCTACCAACTTTGGTTAAGAATTCAGGTATTTTGTTTTACTGTGTTTATGCATTTGGTTCAGAATTTAGTTTCTTAGTATGTAGCCACAATTATAAAACTATTACTAATCAGTTATACTAAAAACAGTCATTATAGTCCCACCCACACAAGTATGTGTAACCTCCACAAGCAGAGCATCTATTGCCCCTCACCAACATATTAAAACATTCATTTTTAAGTGCATCCAGAGTCTACTCTGACCTACCATTCTCATGATATAGTCAACCTACCAAATCTTACCCTTAGAAAACTGTTCACATCTTCATGTCCTCTTATTATTCCTTATTTTGACATCTATTTTAGGGAAATTCAATTTCCATGTAAATAGTGCCTGCAACATGGGTTTTGGTACCTTCCTTGCTCATGGCCTGTGATCTCTCTTCAACCCCACCTTAGCCATTTGCTCCAGGGTCTCCCTGCAACTGTCACCACCAGAATTCCTGGCTTACTGTGTCACAGGCCTTGTCTCCTCTTTCCTTCCAGTTCCTACTGGTGCCTCTGAGCCACTGCCCGTTTTGTGTCCCCAGTCCCTCTCCCCCTCCCCCGGGGCCCCCAGACCCACACCTGGCTCAGTTTTATGAGTCTTTTACAGGCATCATTCCTGGCACATGGCCACCATTTTATTCTTTTTTCCATTTCCTCTCCTGGCAAACAAAATCCTGCCCAGGGGAAGTTCTACTTTCTGTCAACTTTATACTTTTACTTACTCGATGAAATAATCTCCTAAAAGAGCACTTTCTTTGCATGAATGTGGGGATACAAGAGAGCTGTCAGCTATAAAAATTCCCCAGGAGGATCGATACTTGGGGTCAGAATAAACCACCAGAGCCCTGTTGTCCCACAAGGATCCCTTTTTTTTATTAAGCTGCAACACTTCTATGGGCAAAGCAGCATAAAGCTGAGGTGTCCATTGTCTGCCCTTGGCTGTGCACACAGCACATAAGCATGTTTCAAAGTCAGCCTAATTTCTAAATATCTGTCTGTGATAAGTTGACAGTTGCTATAAATGACAAAATATAAGCAGATGTCTCTCCCACAAATTTAGAGTCCACGTTTGTATCCAGTGGAGTAAGGAGTTTACTCAGCATAAAGATGTTGGCAATTTGAAACCAGCTGCTATGGCTGGTGGCCTGAGCTGATACTGCCCACTACTGATACCATGGCTGGACTGAGCTCTTGCCGATGGTCTTTGAGTTTTGTTTGTTTTACGTTGTTTTCCTGGTTTTCTATTTTCATTTTTATTGTTGCAATAAAATAGCCTGGCAAAAAGCAGCTTACAGGAGAAATGGTTCATAATAGCTTATAGTTTGAGGTCATATGGTTCATCATTGTGGGAAAAGCACATAGGTAACAGCCTGAAGAGGCTGGTCACATCACATCATGGGAAGAAGGCATACCTACTTATTTGTGCTCAGCCACTTCCCCATAGTTACACAGGCCAGGACCCAAACTCAGGGAATGGTGTTGCCCACAGTGGACATTTTAATTACTATGATGAAAACAGTCTGCCACATGCATGCCCACAGGCTAATCAGATCCAGATCACTCCTTACTGAGATTCTCTTCCCAGCTGATTCTAGACTGTGTGCATTGACAGAACTATGCATATCACCATGTACTTATGGACAATTCTCGGGCAGGTGGCTAAGACAAAGCATTTATGGTACTTACATACGTGTGTTTAACTTCAGTTAACCACACTGCAAATCATGTATAGGTTTTACTCACATTTGCTACGTTATTCTAATGATTAGAGCTTGGTGGTTTATTTATATATATAGTTCTCTCTGTTTAGGTGGGACAAAATTATTTACCCTCCTCACTGTGAAGTTCAGTTTTATACTATCTAAATGTCATTTCTGACTATGCTGTAATTGAAATTCTTTTTACCTATCCTTTGCTTCCTAAAGTTTTAATGTTTGATTAGTAATAAGCCCTCCAGAATATACATAACTCTTACCAACATGTACCTACATGTTCTACAAACAGTGTAGAAGTAACTGATAAATGGCACCAGTTCATTAAGTGATCACCTCTTAAATTTTATTAGCTCCTTCACATCTTTTTTATGGCATTTGCATATAAATATGTATGATTTTTTTATTTTTTTATTTTTATTTTGTATTTATCAAGAAAAACAGTAAATTGAATTTAAAATGCTGATAAGTTAACAATAACTATAAAGAAAATAAAAATCATAAGCATGATTTATCAAGGGTGATAATGCAAATAATTTGCTACACATAAAATTACTTTGTGTTCAGCTTTCCCTGTGGATTTTTTTTTTCCTATCCCTGTATATCCCCATTCAAGGTCCCTTCCCCCTCCCGCCACATCAGGTCACCCTTTCTTTCTCCACAACTCCCCATCCCTCCCTGGACAGTTCCATGGTCTCACTGATCCAATAAAGTTTAGTTAAGTCTCCCCTCCTGGCAAATCCAGTTTTGTCCCCCCTCCCTCAAGAGTGAGTCAAGTGTTCCTATAGGTGGAGTGGGATCCGAAGGGTCAGCCCAGGGTGTTTCTGATCCCAAGCTGTTTAGTGGTTGTGGTTTGACGCTTGGGCTTGCTTGGCTCTTTTCTTGTTAGTTTGTTTAGAGACCACTAATGAGTGAGTACATCCTCTGTTTATCTTTCTGGGTTTGTGATACCTCGCTCAGGAGGATATTCTCCAAATCCATCCATTTGCCTGCGAATTTTAGGATATCATTTTTTCTTACTGCTGAGTAGTATTCCATTGTGTAGACGTACCACAGTTTGTTAATCCATTCTTCAGTTGAGGGACATCGAGGTTGTTTCCAGGTTATTGCTATTACATATAATGCTGCTATGAACATAGTTGAGCTAATGCCATTGGAGTGTGAATGTATCTCTTTAGGGTATACACCCAGAAGTGGTATTGCTGGGTCCTTGGGGAGATTGATTCTCAATTTTCTGAGAAACTGCCATATTGCATTCCAAAGTGGCTGAACAAGCTTACACTCCCACCAACAATGGAGGAGTGTTCCCCTTGATCCTCATCCTCTCCAACATAGGCTGTCATCTGTACCTTTTATCTTAGCCAATCTAACAGGTGTTAGGTGGTATCTCAAAGTTGTTTTGATTTGCATTTCTCTGATGGTAAAAGATGATGAGCACTTTTTCAGATGCCTTTCAGCCATTCGTAATTCCTCTGCGGAGAATTCCCTTTTTAGATCTGTACCCCATTTTTTGATTGGGTTATTCAACGTTTTGGGCTCTAAATTCTTGAGCTCTTTATATATCTTAGGGATCAGTCCTCTATCACATGTAGGGTTGGTGAAAATCTTTTCCCATTCCGAAGGCTGGCGTTTTGTCCTATTGACAGTGTCTTTGGCTTTACAGAAGCTTCTTAGCTTCAGGAGATCCCACTTATTGATTGTTGGTCTTAGTGTCTGTGCCACTGGTGTTATATTTAGGAAGTGGTCGCCTGTACCAATTCATAGAAGTGTATTTCCCACTTTCTTTTCTATCAAGTTCAAAGTGGTGGGGTTTAAGTTGAGGTCTTTGATCCACTTGGATTTGAGTTTTGTGCAGGGTGACAGGCTCAGATCTATTTGCATTTTTCTACACACTTCAATCCAGCTATGCCAACACCATTTGTTAAATATACTATCTTTTTTCCATTGAATGTTTTGGGCCTCTTTTTCAAAGATCAGGTGTCCAGTTAATGTCTGGATCCTCAATTCTATTCCATTGATCCACAATTCTGTTTGTATGCCAGTACCAGGCTGTTTTTATTACTGTAGCTCTATAGTATAACTTGAAGTCAGGGATGGTGATACCTCCTGAAGTTCTTTTGTTGAGTAAAATTGTTTTGGCAATCCTGGAAATTCGTCTGTAGTTCTCCTTCTTTGTTGTGTCTTTGAGCGGCTTGGGTATTAGGATAATTGTGGCCTCATAAAAGGAATTTGGCAATATTCCTTCAGTTTCTACTGTGTGAAATAGTTTGAGGAGTAACGGTAGTAATTCTTCTTTGAATGTCTGGTAGAATTCGGCACTGAAACCATCTGGACCAGGGCTTTTATTTTTGGGGAGGTTTTAATGACAGCTTCAATTTCCTTAAGGGTTATAGGCCTGTTTGGGTAATTAATCTGATCTTCATTTAATTTTGGTAGGTGGTACCTGTCTAGAAAGCTGTCCATTTCTTCTAGGTTTTCCATTTTTGTGGAATACAGATTTTCAAAATATGATCTGATAATTCTCTGTATTTCCTGGGGGTCTGTTGTTATGTCCCCCTTTTCTTTTCTGGTTTTGTTGATTTGAACACTCTCTCTCTGTTTTTGATTAGTTTGGCTAAGGGCTTATCTATCTTGTTAACTTTCTCAAAGAACCAACTCTTAGATTCATTGATTCTTTGTATTGTTCTTTTTGTTTCAATTGTATTGATTTCAGCTCTAAGTTTGATTATTTCCTGCCATCTACTCCTTCTAGGTGAGTTTGCTTCTAATTGTTCTAAGGCTTTCAGCTGAGCTCTTAGGTCTCTAGTATGGGATTTCTCTAGGTTTTTCACATAGGCATATAGCGCTATGAATTTTCCTCTTAAGACTGCTTTCATTGGGTCCCACAAGTTTGGATACATTGTGGATTCATTTTCATTAAATTCTAGGAAGACTTTGATTTCTTTCTTAATTTCTTCCTTGACCCAGAGATGGTTCAGCTGAGTGATGTTTAGTTTCCATGAGTTGGTAGGCTTTCTTTGGGTTTTGATGTTGTTGAACTCTAACTTTAGGCCATGGTGGTCCCATATGTTACAAGGGATTATTTCCATTTTTTTGTATCTCTTGATATTTGCTTTATGACCAGTTATGTGGTCAATTTTGGAGAAAGTTCCATGAGGAGCTGAGAAATATGTATATTCCTTTGTGTTTGGGTGGAAGCTTCTGTAGATATCTATGAAATCCATTTGCATCATAACCTCTTTTAGACTCCTTATTTCTCTGTTGAGGCTCTGTCTGGTTGATCTATCCAGGGTTGAAAGTGGGTTATTGAAGTCTCCCACTATTAGGGTGTAAGAATTTATGTGAGATTTGAGCTTTAGCAGTGTTTCTTTTACATAAGTAGGTGTCCTTATATTAGGGGCCTAAATATTCAAGATTGAAATTTCCTCTTGACCAATTTTTCCTGTGATGAATAAGTAGTGACCATCTTGGTCCCTTTTTATTGCTTTTAGCTTAAAGTCTACTTTGTTAGATAGTAGGGTTGCAACCCCTGCTTGTTTCTTAGGACTGTTTGACTGGAAAATCTTTTCCCAACCCTTTATTCTAAGCCTGTGTCTGTCCTTGTGGTTGAGGTGTGTTTCTTGAAGGCAACAGAAGGATGGCTTCTGTTGTTGTATCCATCTTGTTAGTGTGTGACGTTTTATAGGAGGGTTGAGTCCATTGATATTAAGGAAAATTAGTGACCATTGATTGATATTTCCTGCCATTTTTGGTGGTAACTTGTTTATATTTCCTTTCTCTGGAGTATTCTTCTGTGGAATTATTGATTGTTTATGATTTCGTGGGTGTATCTGGAGTCCTTATGTTGGAGTTTTCCCTCTAATACTGTCTGTAGTGCTGGATTGGTAGATAGATATTCTTTCAGTCTGACTTTGTCATGAAATATCTTGTCTACTCCATCTATGGTGATTGATAATTTTGCAGGGTATAGTATTCTAATTTGACAGCCATGCTGTTTTAGCATCTGTATAACTTCTGACCAAGCCCTTCTAGCTTTCATTGTTTCCATTGAATAGTCAGGCATTATTCTGATGGGTCTGCCTTTATATGTAAGTTGGCCCTTCTGTTTTGCAGCTCTTAAATTTTTTTCTTTGTTCTGTATGTTTTGTGGCTTGATTATAATGTGGTGCGCTGACTTTTTTGGGGGGGTCATATCTATTTGGTGTTCTGTAAGCTTCTTGTATCTTTATAGGCATTTCCTTCTTCAGGTTAGGGTAGTTTTCTTCTATGATTTTATTGAAAACATTATCTGTGCCTTTGAGCTAGTATTCTTCTCCTTCTTCTATTCCTATTATTCTCAAATTAGGTCTTTTCATGGTGTCCCAAATTTCTTCAACATTTTGAGTAATGGCTTTTTTAGTTTTAGTATTTTCTTTGACTGATATATCTATTTGAGCTACTGAGTCTTCCACTTCAGAGATTCTATCTTTCATCTCTTGAACTCTGTTTGTTATGCTTGTATCTGTGGTTCCAGCTTTTTTCTTCAGGTTTTCTATTTCCATTTTTGCCTCATTTTGTGCCTTTTTTATTGCTTCTATTTCAGCTTTTATTTCCTGGCATGTTTCTTTCATAGATTTGTTCATCTCTTCCAATTTTTTGTTTGTATTTTCTTCTATTTCTTTAAGGCTATTTTTCATATCTTCTTTGAGAGCTTCGATGATCATCAAAAAGGAATTTTTGATGTTGCTTCCTTCTGTTTCCTCTTCATTGCTCAGTTCAGGTCTTGTATTTGTAGGATCGCCACTTTCTTCTGGAGTTACGTTGTTGTCTTTTTTTATTATTATGTAAACTTTTGCACTGGTGTCTGCCCATGGCTTCAGTGCTTCACGATTAGGTGGCTCCTGGTCAGTTGTGGCACTCGGCTTTGTGTGCCTCCTGTCACCTCTGAGGAAAAGGTCTGCTGAATCACTACTTTTGCACTGTGCAGGGGACTGAATTTGAAGTCTTCAATGTTTCTCTGTTTGACCAATTAGAGGCGGGCTGGCGGCAGTGCAAACTCCCTCAGCAGCAGCTGGGGGGGACCATGACAGGCAGAGTTTATCTCAGCCTGCTCCAGAGAGCTCCTGGACACGCTCCGCAGACAGCACCCGGTTCCGGAACCGGAACCAGAACCGACGTGAGCTCAAGTCCCCTCTCTCTGGCAGGGATACAGGCGCTGGGGCCTGCTGACCCCTCCTCACCTCTGGGTGGGGTCTGAGTCTGTCCTTCAGGGTCCCCAGTCATTATCTGATCGCTCAGTTGGAGGTGGGTAGCCGTGCGAATTCCCTTAGCAGCAGCTTGGGTGACGGTGACAGGCAGTTTATCTCTGCCTGCTCCAGAGAGCTCTGGGACATGCTCTGCAGACAGCACCCGGTCCCGGAACTCGCTCCTTCACATTTTAACAGCTGGGCTGTGCACACTATCCACCTGTGTCCCTTAATGCCAAAGTATGTAAATAAACACATGACTTTCAGGTCACCATGAGAACAATTGTAGTTAAGACTGCGGCAAACTATTCTTTGTTTAACCTGACACAATGTGTGTGTGTGTGTGTGTGTGTGTGTGTGTGTGTGTGTGTGTGTGTGTGTGTGTATTAGGCTGGGTGATGTTAGAAAGTGACCTAATCTATCATCTTTTCTCAGTGTAAATTCAGACCACTGCCAGTAAGAACAAGGCATTTTATCTAAGTGAAGATTTAAAGAAGATGGGAAAACTGAAGGAAGCACCAGCATTACCTAGTGTAGCCCAGTGAATGGTGCTCAAATGTAAGTAGGTCTAGCCTGTGCCAGTCATGGTGACAAATGTTAGCCTTAACTTTAGGTCTGTCTGTCATGTCTTCAGTAACTGAAAACAGGCCACATTTCCTAAGCAGCATTGTTACAGGTTGTCAAGAAGGGAAAAGCACCCACAGCATTTAATGTTGAAATATTTAATAAGAAAACAGGTCTAGTTATTTATCTCAACAAGAGGAGTGTCTCTATGGTTTGGGGCAGTAAATCAAACTAAATCAAACCAGAGGAAGACAAGCTCACAATGGACTTTTATTCCATGTGTAAGAAAAGGACAAAAGATATAGAGAAATTTGAGTGCACATTTTTATTGTTTTCTCTTTAGTTTTCAGTTTCTTATACTCACATATTGAAAAGTACCATAGACTTTACAGAGCCTAATTCTAGCCTTCAGCTATGCAATTTCCTTTCCTAGAGCAGCAGTTTTCAACCTGTGGGTTGCAGCCTCTTTGGTGTCAAATGACTCATTCACAGTGACCACCTAAAACCATCAGAAAATACAGGTGTTTACATTTCAACTTATAGCAGTATCAAACTTACAGCTATAAAATTGTAATAAAAATAATTGTATGGTTGGGGTCAACATGACATGAAGAACTGATTATAGAATTGCAGCTTAGGAAAGGTAAGAACCACTTCCCTAGAGGAAAGCCAGGTACAATTTCTTTCCACTCTCCCAAGAGTATGTGAATTTCCCCTGCCTTTGCTTACAGGTAATCTAACTGTGTGCCTTATGCTTGAAATCATATGTTTCCTAAAAAGTAGCAAGAAAAATAATCTGTCATTTCATGTTGTCCCAAGCTCATTGGAGTCAACTATTCAGTTTAACATATACCATGTAACAACTTTGTAAATAAAATTTATGAAGAAACTATTAGGAGAAAGGGCTAAGAAGATGCCTCAGTTGGGAAAGCACTTGCCATTCAAGCTTGAAGACACTAGTTAAACTGATGTCATCTATAACCTCAGCTGAGGTGGGAGCAGCAAGGAAGACACTTGTAGAGATAAGTGGCCAGCCTTTGTAGCCACTTAGCCACTCTGTGGGTTCCAGACTCAATGAGAAACCTGTTTCAAAAATCATGCAGCAACCAATAGAGAAAGATGTCCAACATTATCCTCTGGCCTCCATACCTGCTCATACAGGTGGCTGTACATGCACACACTCAAGCAGATGCCCACATAAATTCATACATGTGCATACAAACACACATATACGCACACAAATACACACAGAGGAAAAATGAAAACAAATGAGTAGTTTACAATAAGTCTCCAATAGTTCTATTGCTCAGAAAGAGGCATGATAAATATTTTTGCTTAATATCTAAGTACAAACATATCCAAACGTTTCCTGAAGTTTGAACTCTAGTGTGGATACCAGTTGGAACATTTCCCTGTGAAGAATATATTCATATTAGTTCCTATCTTAACAACAAATATTGAGCGGGAAAAATGCTTCTTCGTACTTAGTAAAGAATGGTAATTTTGAAGATCCATTGTTCATGTTATTCAAACTCAGTTCCCCATTTACAGTGGTATTGAAACACCTATGTTGGCAGTCTGTTGTTTTAGGTCCCAATGGCAGAGACTAGGTAGAGAAGTTGTTCTATGTGACATGTAATACAATATATCAATGCCCTACCATGAGTAACTCTTAAGGTCCAAACTGAATGACACTAGCCTATGACAGAGGAACATGGAAGAGGAAACAAGATGAGCAGCTCTCCTTGATCCTGTTGCTAAGGGCAACAGAGGGAAGGCCCTCCATGACCCAAAGAAATCAGCCTCTGCCAAGTGAAGCTGTTGTTTCCTAACATAGATGGTTACATATGAGAAAATCTCCTTAACTCTGTGAAAGCATGATGTAGTTCAAATTATCTCTAAAATGAGAAAAACAACAGAGAAATACAAATACACAGTCATAATGAGAACACATTTAGACACAGGGCAAAGGAAGTTTGTATATGGAAAGCATAAACATGGTCCAGTTGATTTCCTATGAATTCCAATCTATACTTGTCATGTTTTAGTTTAGTGAAGGGCTTTTATATCAATTTTGAGACGGTATTGGTTTCTAATGGCTTCTTTCTCAACATAGTAAACCACTTGTATCCTTTATGAAGGATACTAAGAACTTCAATACATGTTTAGGAAATCTGCAAGCATTGTACTTCCCGTTACCTCTTCTAAGCCTCTCCACAGGTCTGGGCATCTCCGATGCCTGTCATAACCTCTCAGTGCTAGATTGTAACTATGTCTTTGACTCCTGGCTGTCTTTCTACATGAATGACAAAGGCATGGCAATGCACTGTAGCCATTCGGCAGAGCTGATGGACTGCTTGCTTGGCATGCAGCTTCAGAATGCCTGCTTGGATGCATGTCTAAAATAACTCTTAGTTCTGTCTGGTCTTCTCCTCACCTCTCTCCCTATCCTAGCTCTCAGCCCACTATTTATAACAACAATTCAGAGTTTGACACATAATGTGATCTTGTTGCTGTTTTGGAAAAAAAATACAAAATTACTATTATAATGGCTTGCTGAAATATAGGATTAATGAACAAGCAGAAATATTTTATCTAGTAATGATCAAAACATAATTATCTTTTCCAGTTAGATGGGTGTCACATAGAAGGCAGACAAATAAATAGGCTTTAAAAGCTGTTTTCTAAAATTTTGTCTGTATAATCAATGGAGTAAATGTTTGGTTATAAACTTATTTCATGGGAAAATAATCTTGTCCAAATTCTCTCCTTTAGTTGTTGCATCCGTTAAAACACTCTGTACTTATTTTGCTTAAAAAGAATCCATAAGATTTTTTTTCTTTTCTTATGTCCAGCTACAATACACACCTCTGTTCTAAAATTTCCAAGTTGTATTCTAGAGTTAAAATCATCCATTTTGACCCAATGACTACAACTTTAATCTTAAAATGAATTTTTTTCTAAAGTCCCATTTCTTCCATGACACCACTCTAAACAAATGATTTAGTTGAGTAAATTTAACATGTCTTAATTGTTCGGTGATTTACTTCACTCATAACTTATCCTACCCTACTTTATGACAATCAAATGCTCTACAACAAGAGTTTTACTAATCATTAAGGAAACCCAAGAAAAGATATGTGAGATCATGTTGTATTACTTTTCTAAATTATTTTTAAATGAAAAGTTTAATTAAACCCCAATGTTCTTATTTCCTTGTGTCCCTCCCTTTCATTCATCCTCAATCATCTCTTTAAATGTGTGTATAGTTTATATAAAAGAATATTTCTTAATCTTTTATTCTGTTCATTGTTTCAAGTTTCCTGGTTATTTTTATTGTGAATTTTAGAGGTGTTGAAATGAGTTTTTAGGCATAGATACATATTAGATTATGTAGAAGAAACATTATAGTGTATCATAATGTCTCATTGTATTTCTCCCAACTTATCAGTTGTATCTCTGGGGATATGATTAGAATCCTAGCAATCTTTCTGCTTATGAAAAATCAGCTCATTTCCTCCTGTCATTTCTACCTTCTACAAAATCTTCTTTAAAGTTGAGTCATTCCTGAGGCCAAACTCCTCCATCACAAGACCTCCTAGACTTTAGTGAACACAGAGATCAAAGGCAGGATGGTTACATAAAATAAAGTATGCCCAGGAAGAACGGGAGAACAATAAATATGAATCTGGGGTAGATACTACATTAAATACAAATCTCAGAAAAATAAAAAAAAATAATTCCAGCTATCTGTAACTAATTTAATGGAGCAATGGCTGAAAAGAAGCACTTGAGTGTCTTATTCTGCTTTGTACTAGATCCTTTGAGCTGCAATGGTGACCTTAAGTATCATAATCTTGCTAAAAATTTCCTTTAAATAGTGGTACAAATATTTCTTAGGTATTTAGAAATACTGACTTTCATGGTTAATAATATGACATCTCAATGATGAATCCTATGACTTACATGGCCATGTAAGAGCTTTATTTATTTGTTTCTTTGTTGCTTAAAGCTAAGACTTAACTGCCACTTCTGTGTGAAATCCAGTAAGTGTCACGTAAACTAGGCCGTAACCCTCTCTGATAAGTCCAGATTCTTGAAGTCCCATTGTGAAATCCAAACAATGAGAAAACCAAAACACCAGCGGAAAACTGGGTGTGGCAGCACACACCTGTTCCTTTAGCACTCAAAATACAGAGACATGTGAATCCAAAGTTTAAGGTCATCCCTGGTAACATCAGCAGATGGTTCAAAGTCAGGAGACCTTGGAAGAAACAGACAGACAGACAGACAGACAGAGGGAGATATAGAGAAAGAAGAAAGGGAGAGTTTGGAGACTCAGTGGAGTTCTCCTTACTTTTCTAAAGCTTTATTCCATTTTTAAATTGTGGGGTTTTTTTTATTTCATGAGTATTTTACCTGCATGTATGTCTCTGTATCACATACATGTTTGGTGCCCTTAGAGCCTAGAAGATGGCACCAAACCCCTGCAACTAAAGTTATGGATAATTATGAGCTACAACATGGATGCTGAGAATCAAACCTGAACCATCTGAAAGAGGGAGCTTTCCAGTCCTAAAATTTTATTACTAAGAGAAGTTCCTATGTTTTTTAGAAACTAGTTATAGACAGTAGGAAAAAATCACCTGTCAGGCAAGTGAAGACCTGTGTTTGGACTCGTAGAATCATATAAAACTGTGCACAGTAGCACACAACTCAGATCCCAGTGCCCTAAGAGAGACAATAGGCAGAGATAAGGCAACCCCTGAAAGATCAAAGAACAGCAATCCTGAGTATGCAAATCAAGACCTTCAAGGCCTGGTGGAAGGTGAACACCTGACGTTCTCTGACCTACACACACACACACACACACACACACACACACACACACACACACACACACACTACGTGCATACACACAAGATTAAAATAAATACACAAACAGAAAAGAGTTTTTAAAGAAAGTCACAATTATGACATTAAATTTAAAACTAAAGAAAGTGAACCTATTGGTGCTCATACGCCTCTCTCTCAAGTGCTGCCTCTTAGCCAGGGGCTTCCCTTCCTGTCTCCCCAGGAGGGACATTTCAGTCTTGCCATCCTGGAAGACACATAGCTTGCTGTCATATTGAATTCAGAATTAGTTGAGGATGAAAGTGATATACCACGTTCTAGTGGATGAAACCACTTCCCTTGGAGGGAACTCTCTTATCTTTGCTTGTTCAGAAACCCTCTTCTCAGAAATGAAAGGATTTTTTAAAATCACAGCATTGCTGTGTTTTCACATGGACCATTCTCCTACTGTTACATTTATAAACTTTCTCGAAGGCAGGCTGAGGGTGACTGTAGTTTTTTTTTCTATTTTTTCTAACCTATAGTTCAAACCTACTGGGCCAATGGAAAGATAACTAAACAAATTTTCCAGTTCCAAGCAGATACTGAAATGCTCAAATTGAAAAGCATAGGTGTGCTATTCATATCTTCTATAAGTGCAAGGACATCCCATTCAGCCTGGGACAGTAGTTGACCCCCCCCCTTACCTATTAAATCACCTCCTAGAACTGAGATGCACATACAGCCATTTCAATTGCTTTTATTTGTGAAGAGTAAGAAGTGAAATTATACTGGCTATGATTAAGGTAATGAACATATAGACATCCCAAATGAAAAACTTGTGAACTTGAGGCCAGCTTAATTGGATATAGTTCAATGTAGACATGTGTGTCAGTACAAGAGCCATAAATCTTAAATCCCAAAGATCAACCCCTGGACTACGAACAAGGAAACTTTAAATGCTCAGTTTAGGCAAAGGATAGTAGTCACCAAGACATGGTGATACATAACTGTAAGATGAGTAGGGGGTGTAGCAAGGTTAAGACTTGCCTAGACTACATAATGGGTTCAAGTCAAGCACTGGCAAAATAGTAAGATTCTGTCTCAAAATTTAAAAATAATAATAATAATAATAATAATAATATTAATAAAGGATTTTCCTGAAGAGTAGAGCACAAATAAGTCTCAAGTTCAATCTCAAGTACAAGAAACAAAAAAGCAGCAGGAGTCAGGAAGGAAAAACATTCTGGAAAAATAAAGTTTTGTTAGTAATGACTTTCAATTTCACTTTAGGCAAAGACAGGGTTGATGGCTTCACGAATCAATGAATTAATGAATTTTAGGTCATGGAAGTATACAAAGTCATATGAAATTCAGTTTCTATTATAAAATGTTCCCTGAGAACCAGTCATCAGAGGTGATAGGTTTCTTACAGTTCTGAGAAGTTGTAAAGCAAGACCGTGATGGATAGATGCACTTGGAGTTCAGAGAAGGGACACATCTCCTCCAGACAGATGGACTGGGCACTATTTCATGGAGAATGTAATATATACAAACAAGACGGTTAATGGTTGTCAAGACCTTAGTGCACCTAATGTCTGCTACTGAACTCTGTATGGATATCATGTGAATATGTGTCCTGATCTTGCCCTAGAAGAATATATAAGAGATCAAGAAAATGCCTTCTCAGCACATAGATGCACAAAGAGCAATTATCAACATATTTCAAGATGACATTAGAAATGATCATGACAGAAGGCAGTTCATGATTAGTTATGCTAATTAGTGATGCACCAAACAATTGCTTTAGACATTAGCAGAGGAAGTGCTTGCTTCCCTGACCTATTTGCTGCATTCAGCAGAAACCACAGAGTGGTGCCACCCCCACCTCTGTTGTTTGACATTATCTCTGACCACTAGTGCAGTTTGGGGGTCAGATTTGATTTTCTTAGTTTACAGCAATACATGGGGCATCTAATCTGGTTTCATGGCTATAAATTAGCTGTGTTCTGATTGTTGGCTAGCCTCTGATGCTGACCCTAAGTTCTGTTCTGTTTATCTGACCTCTTGCTCAAAACCACTACTTGGTGACTACAAAGCATCTCAAATTCAACATGCTCAGAACTAATTGCCTGGTTCCCTTGAACACAGCTCCTTTCTCCTGTTACATACATCTTCTGAAGTTTATGTTTTGGACACTTAATTCTCAATGCAACAGGGTTGGAAGTAGTAATTTGTTACCAGGGGTCTCTGGTCTTTTGGTGGGATTAATCCCATTATGGAAGGGGGATTATTTTTTTAAAAAGTTAAAATGCCTTTTTCATGAATTTTCTGCTTTTCTTCCACTTTCTTGCATGAGATGATGGTCAATTGATATCTATCATTACCAGATTCAAGCCTAGAACTATAAGCCATGCTCTTGAACTATAATACACATATCTCTGTTTTTATAAATCACCCAGTTTCTAGTATTCAATTATAGCAGTACACACTGGCCTAGCAGTCTATTTTATTTCAGTAAATGGCAGCTCCATTCTTTGACTCTCTCAAGCAACCCCACTCCTAACCCAAGAATCTCAGTTGTAAGCACTTTAGTGTTCCATTCTTAGTCAGAAGAATTTGGAGTGGGCTTTTTCTCTCAGGACTCAAGTTTGACTGGTCCCTGATCTGGTCTTTCAACACTTCTCTGGCTCCATCCTTCCTCCTTACTGAGATTTCCCCAGAGCTTCCTTTTCCTGTGCTATGTCCAATGCTGAACTTCTGTCCCAGAGTACTTCTGGTAGTCATTGGGTAACTTGGCCTCTTAGCTATAAGACTGGCTCAAAGGCTTGCTAGACATCTAGCTGTGATATTGATTCAGCTTATAGGATGACTTCATTAGCTACGTAGAATCTAGTTTCTCTGCAAGAAATTTCACACATGCAAATCAGCAGTTTTGAGAAACCCCATGAAATAATGGCTAGTTTACACCAAAAGGCTTTGGAGTCTAGAAGCCAACTGTCTAAGTAAATACCACAGTAATTAGAGAATCGTCCAAGCACAGTGCTTGCCAGGGCTTCGTGCCAGCATCCTCTTTTCCCACTCACTGTCATTTCTGTTTCTTCTTCCTGACTAAGAGGTAGTTCTTTCTGCTCAGAATGTCCCTGTGGGGCGCTACTACTCAAGTCTGTATTTCATGTGTCTCCTGCTCTGTTTCTCTCCCAGTATATTTATTTCAGTTGAAACGTCATGGGATTTTAAAAGTTTCTGAGTTATTATTGGAATGTGCTGGTGTATGCATGCATCGAGGACTCACTGCAAGTCAATACCTGAGCCTTCCTTAGGGAAGAGCATGGGACCAAGGATCTGTTAGGCCAACTCAGATGATACCCTACTTGAATAATAATCATAATGGCTAGGATATGTGGAAAAACTCCAAAATGGATTCTACATTTAGTGCCAAACTGCTCCAAATAGAAGCACTAAAACTTTTCTAGAATTTGATTCCAGAAGCATTTGATTGAAAATAATTACCATGTATTTTCAAACACAACTTTCTTTTGTCTTCTACAGATATTGTGCATGTATCATGTGCATGTATCTGGGAATCTAAAGTGGAACAATTATAATAATAAAATTAGCAGCCTAAAATAAAAATTGAGATCAAGGTTTTAATAACTGAACATTAAGAAACTCAATATCTGGAGAAGGCAGCAGACACAGAGGAAAGAATTTGAAATGCTTCTATGAGCCACATGGCTGAACAAGATGGGGTGAGTTCAGAGCCCTAGGTCAATCAGTGTAAAAAAATAAAATAAAAAGAAAGAAAAGAAAAAGAAACTCAATATTCATAACCTGTTAAAATTTGGTTTTTAAAAAATATTAATTAGTTGGTTAATTTGGCTGCGTATACACAGGTATATGCATATATGAGTAGGAGGTGTGTGTACCCATATGCAGATGCAGAGTTCAGAAGGTGCCTGATATTTGTTTCTATCACTCTCTGGAAGTTCCTTTGAGTCAGGGTCTTTCCCTGAACCTAGGTACACATATTTCATTATTCTTGTTCAGGTAGTCTGGAAGCTAGCAAAGCCCAAAGATTCTACTGTCTCTGCCTGCATTGGAGCAGGAGTTACAGGCCTTTGTGGGACTCAAATTATCATGTGTGTTGAGATCTGAACTCTGGTTCCCCTGACTGAACACCATGTGCTCTTGACTGCTCGATCTCCACCCCTACCCCCAGAACACATTAGAATCCTTGCAAATATTAGTGACCTAAACTTATGAACTATATCAGAAGGAAATATTCACAGGAATAAAAAAGGATTGAGCCAAGAGATCTACTTACCATAGTAAAAATGGCAACTTGACAAAGGAGACTGTAGTTGGAATTTTCTTTGGGTTGCCAGCCAGCTCCCAAATAAAGACACAGATACTTACAGTTAATTATAAATGCCCAGCCTTAGCTTAGGCTTGTCCTAATAACACTTTTAATTTAGTTTAACCTGATTCTATTCAGCTAGATTTTACCTCAGGGCATTTTGCCTTTCTTTCATTCTGTATGTCCTACTTTTCTGCTTCCTCCATGTCTGTCTGTCTGGCCCCTGGCGTCCCCCTGTTGTCTCTTTTTCTTTCTCCTCCAGCCTACTTCCTCTCTTTGCCCTGAAGTTCTACTTACTTGCTATTGGACTTTCAGCTTTTTATTAGACCAATCTGGTGCCTTAGGCAGGCAAAGTAAAACAGCAACACATCTTTACATGATTAAACAAATGCAACACATCTTTACATAATTAAACAAATATTCTGCAACCAAAGACATTGTGTCCACATAATCTTCTCATCCAACAGTGCAATGGGAGAACTGATGACAGGAAATAACGTTTATGTGAAGTTTGAAGATTTTCAATATTAATTGAACTTTTTGACTTCCTTTGGACAGATATACACCTGCAACCATCCACCCTGACCCCACCCTCAGCCCATCACCACCCCACTCCCACTCTACCCCCCAGAGTTCTAAAGAATATACCCCAAAATAACTGTGTTTACTGCTGTGGTGAATGATGATTGATTGTGTTTGCTTTTTTATCAACACATCTGTAATTTTCTGCAAGGCATAAGAACAACTTCTATGCTCATAACATTTTTTTCAAGAGTCTGTTTCTGGAGATTGTTCCAGTCTCCAGTTGGAGTTTGTATGCTTCCTGAGAACGTTTAGCTGTTCTTCCTTAGGCCGTCCTTGATTTAAACTGAGTCACCCATTTCAAGTGTTTGTTATTAAACAGAAAAGAATAAAGACACTTGCCAAGTGTAAACGAAGGAGGAGGCTTGCTCCTGTCAGTAAATTTCCCACACAATACAAACAGCCAAACTAAGCACAGTTTGCTTTTGTAGCCAGATCTAAATAGGACATTATAAAATATTAACTTAATATGGTATTTTGAAAAATCAAATTAGATTTTCATTTATTTTCCTGAGCTACATTTGATATTTGCCTGTTTTGTTACTCAGGGCCAAGTGGAATGAAAAAAAAATATATTTACAGGCTTCCACAAAAGTAACTTTTAATTGTAGAAACTCAATTTAAATGACCAAATTTTTATTGAATAATTGTGTGCACCCACACAGTACTATATTAGACACAGTGGAATATTAGAATAACTCAAATATATTGAGAAAACCCAGTTTTGACAGCAAGATAGGAACTAATAATTACATCATCTAAAATGTATAATGTAAGTAATGACCTTCAATATAAATATAATATATATAATATGTATATGCCTTATATAATATATATGTATGTATGCGTGAGCCTGAAGTCTCCAAAAACAATGTCATAAAGAGATGGCTATGTTCAATATTGGGACCGTGGGACGTTGGGACCACCTGCTCATGGGGGGATGGGGAGATGTGGAGAAGAGAGAATGACCTGATGTGGTGGGAGGGGGAAGGGACCTTGAATAAGGATATACAAGGATAGAAAATGTGACTTCTTTATTCATAATAACAAAAAATAAAAATAAAAAAGAGATGGCTATGTTATGCTCTAATTTAATTTATACATACTCCACACACACATATTTTAATATTATACTATGCCCTAAAGTGTGAGGAAGCATTATCATGCAGCTACATTTTATTCATTTATGATGCCATCAACAGTGACCTCAGTAAGTTTGTTTCTTACTGTTCACAATTTTTAAGTCCAGAATTAAGGTACTAGTAGTATCAATGTCTGGCAATGGAGCCCTCCCTAGACAGTTGTCTTGTAATTATAACTCTATATAATGAAACACTGCAAGGAGCTTCTCCCAGGTCTCTTATAAATTTACTGATATCATCCCAATGAATGAACAGCATCACAAAAGCCTTGAACCAGTTACTTCTTATTGCCATGATAGAACATCATGACCATGGAGTTGGGTGGCTATGGGGGTGGGAGAGGCTCCAAGAAAAATTGGGAGAAAGAATATGATTAAAATATATTGTATGAAATTCTTTAAAGAAAATGAAAGAAGAAAAAGAATGCACTTATGCCATAGTTTATAATGTTGAAATTTCAAAAACAAAAACAAAATAAAATACCATGACCAAAAGTGACTTTAAAAAGAAATAATTTATTTTGGCTTATGGTTCCAAAAGATGAGTACATCATGGCAGGGAAGACATACCAGAGTAAGAAGCTAAGATATTTCATCTTCAGTCCACAAACAGAAAGTAGAGAAAGAACTGGAGATGAGGAGGTGATCAGCACACAAGCCTGCTGCCCCTAGTGATATACTTCCCAGAGAAGCTCTGCATCCTAAGGGTCCCATAACCTCTTCCAACAGCAGCACCAGTTGGGGACTGAGAGTACCTGAGCCTTACTTAGGAAGGACATTGCTGGTTCAAATCACCACAGACCTCATCTCCTAATTCAATTATTTTGCATGTAAGATTTGAACGTATGAATTGGGAAGGGGAAATTGTAAACATTCATACTGTAGCACATACACTTATTGATACCTGGATTGAGTGGTTGGCTGGAAAGCATGCTTACCACAGCAAAAAGAGAGAAGTGATCGGAGAATTCCTACAGAATCACATAGCACTAAGGATCCACAGTTCTTGCCATTCCTCTCAAATGCAAGAGAAAGGGCAAAGAAATGGGCAAAACACCTAGACAAATATAATCCTTACCACATTTGATTTAAATAGCACATTATGTGATGAACAGAAAGCATTTTTGAGTAAATGAAAGTGATTGGATGATGATGTAAGAGCATGAAAATCAAGGAATGAATTGTCAAGTTCCTGTGGGGTACAAAGTAATTCTGTATCAGTTATAATCTTTGAATTAATGTAATCTAATAAATCTGTTTTCTTTTCCTGAGAATTTTATATTTGGACATATATAATGTGTATCATAAACTTAGTATTTTAAATTTTTATGTTTTAATTTCAAAATAAGTATCAGATATTTATGATTAGAAGCATGGTATCTGACCGGGACCGGTGCTCTCTGCGGCGTCCCAGCACACTCTGGAGCGGGAGCACCTGAACTCTGCACCTGGCCACACACACAGCTCCTGCTGCTGAGGGAATCTGCAAGGATCCCTACTGCGACCCCGAACTGAGTGAACTGAGCAAACCAACTGCAGGGGTCTCTGAGGGGCGGATTCGAACCCTGACCAGAGGTGAGGAGGGTTCGGCAGGCCTCAGCGCCTGTATCCTGGCCTTGGAGGGAGAGTTGAGCTCACATTGCTTCCGATTCCGCCACCGGGACTGGTGCTCTCTGCTGCGTCCCAGCGCACTCTGGAGCAGGAGCAGCTGAACTCTGTACCTGGCCACACCCACAGCTCCTGCTGCTGAGGGAATCTGCAAGGCTCCCCACTACGACCTCGAACTGAGCGAACCAACAACTGCAGGGGTCTCTGAAAGACAGAATCAAACCCTGACCAGAGAGGTGACAGGAGACACACAAACCAAAGTGCCACAACTGACCAGGACCCATCTAATCGTGAACCACTGAACCCATGGGCAAACGACAGTGCAAGAAATTACATAATAATACAAAGGGCAATATGGTAACTCCAGAAGAGAGTGGCGATCTTACAAATACAAGACCTGAACTGAGCAATGAAGAGGAAACAGAAGGAAGCAACACCAAAAATTCCTTTTTGATGATCATCGAAGCTCTCAAAGAAGATATGAAAAAAGCCTTAAAGAAATAGAAGAAAATACAAACAAAAAATTGGAAGAGATGAACAAATCTGTGAAAGAAACATGCCAGGAACTAAAAGCTGAAATGGAAGCAATAAAAAAGGCACAAAATGAGGCAAAGATGGAAATAGAAAACCTGAAGAAAAAAGCTGGAACCACAGATACAAGCATAACAAACAGAGTTCAAGA